>MU266855.1:0-11065 GCA_021014945.1 Leucogyrophana mollusca | reverse complement strand
TCCGGAGTTGATCGGACCATGACTCCTGAGCGTCGGAACGACTCGGAGCTAATGGGTTTTGACACTCCCAATGAATGAAAGCTTGTCTCCCAATCATTTATAGGCCTATCTTTCATCAATATTCAGAATGGACAGATGTAATGGACACATACTGTGAGGCAAAGCACATCCCACCCGCTTGCATAATAACCACAATGAGGGAAACAGGTGTCCACGACTTCTTGGATGGCTTGCAAAAGCAAGGGAGTCTTTTTGCAGAGTTCCCACGGCTTTTCAGAAGTTGCCCAGCGATGGTAGAGTGTTGGCAGGAAGACGGAAACCCAGCCTGCTCTGGCAAATTCAGGGAGGTTGTCTGTCTCCATGGAAGTGGCTGTACCAGGGGCGGGTGATGATGACAAGGAAGTCAGCGATGATGCAGCGGATATTTTGGCTTTGACAGGTTTGCTGCCAGTGCTACGCTTGGGAGCGTGTGAGGCACTGCGTGAGGAGTGGGATACACTCTTGACCTTGGGCTGAGAGGCAATGTCCGAGCCGTCATCACTGATGGTCGCAAACTGCCCGAAGAAGGGCGGTCAGTGTAAGACCATGAAATGCTTATGATTAACTCACGTCGTTTTCTGTGTTCTGACCCTCGCTGATAGGCCCATCATCAAACACGTCACCATCTTCAAGGCCACCCACAACTGGTGACTCAGAGGACACAGCTGCTGCCCTGCCCTTTCCCTTCTGCTGATGGCCAGAAGGGGCAGGTACTTGTGCACTGGGAATGCATTTCTTGTCCCAGTTCGCAACCAGTCCTGAGGGAATTGTGGACTTGGTGGCCGCATTAGCACTGGCAGAGCAATGTGATTGGTCAGTTTCCAATAACAAACAAAGGAGTGCTTCCCACACCTTTTCAGAACCGCATTGGCCTTGAGTAACCTCTCTTTTGCTTCATCAACTGCTGAGCGTGTTTGATGCTTTGCTGTCTTCTGCTTTTTCTGTGTATTTCCTCGACTGAGAACAAATAGGCAGATCTATGCCTGGACAAAGACCTACTGCGGTGGGTATTTTCTTACCAACAGCCCCGGTAGGTGTTTCCGCCTCTCCTTCATCTCCAAACTCATCAATGTCCATAGGCTCGTCGACTTCATCTTGAGGTGTGGCTATGGGTAAACACTTTATGAAACTGGGTCCTCATGGCCGAGTAACTGTGAGCCCTACTTTCTATCTTGTCATCTTTTCGCAGATGGTCAGAAATTGACATCACTGCAGCACAATCGTCTGCTTCCTGTGCCATCATTTCTTCGATTTCCATTTGTGCCAGCATCTCAATCTTTTGCTTTTCTAGCATGGCAAGCCGTTCCTGATACTCAGCTTTGCGTTTGGCTGCTGCCGCTACCTCTGCAGATGTGCGCTTGGGTCGTGGCTTGTCAGGGCCAGCTGGATCTGTGACTTGTTTAGCACGCTGAGGTAATGGAGAGCGCAATGGCAACGGCTTCAACACAACGGTAAGTTCTTTGATGGGTGCTTTAACCATGTACTGCAGGGCTAACCTGGGTTTTGCTCTTCTTAGTAGTGCTTGTGCTTATTGCTGGTGCTTCAGCACTACTTGCAGCACGACCACGCTTCTGACTGGCAGTTGTATTGGCTGAAACAGATGTCTTCGCATGAACAGGTACGCTTGCATCGATTGTCGATGGCACCGATGCTGATGACTCCTCCGTGACAGTTACATTGCCCGGGTGATCACTGGTGGTGGTGTCTCCAGCCTTTTTGCGGGTGGGTAGCCGCCGAGGAGGCATTGGTTGGTGAAGATTTGGTTGTCGGAGGGTATCGGAAAATCTTCAAGTTCAGATATATTATTTGGTCTTGTTTTCTGTCAGTTTTCAAAGCAAACGGCGGTGACTACTTCAACTGTCTGACCTCCGCTTCATGATGCCTCCAATGACTTATTCTTGTTCTGACTGCCCACGCCGCAACTTCAAGAGTGCACGGGGCCTCATGCAGCACCGGAATGCAAAGCATCGTGATATCTCACCAGCATCTGACCCTGAAGATGACAGATCAGCCTCGACGCAATACTTCCATCCACTTCTGAATGGTGAGTCTCGTCAATTTGGACCGCCTTTATCTGTAGTGATAAGGTACTTGTGAAGGTACTCCATGTGATGCAGATGGTCAAGATCTTCGGCCTGGTGCACCCCCGTCATTCGACCCAGCAGCACTGACCTATGATCAAGCCGAATCCATGAATGCATGGCATCCGTTTACTTCGCGAACCGACTTTGATTTTGCCCATTATCATTTTGTTGAAGTCCAGACTTCCGAAGGTGAGATCGACAGAGCGCTGGACATGTGGGCTGCCCAGGTGTATGATTTCGGGGCCAAGCCTCCTTGGGGTTCTGCTGAGGAACTCTACCAAACCATTGACGACATTCAGGCTGGTGATGCACCATGGAAGGCTTTCAAGATCCGTTATACTGGCCCCCTCCCTCCCGGGACACCACCAAAGTGGATGACAGAGACTTATGAGCTCTGTACCCGGGATGCGAGGCGACTTTTGCATAATCAGCTTTCGGCACCGGAGTTCAAGGACAGCATGAACTGTGCCCCATATCAACAATTCAACAACAGTGGCCACCGCATGTGGTCAAACCTCATGTCAGCAGACTGGGTGTGGAGGCAGGCAGTAAGGTTAATCTTCAAATTTCTCGTACTTTCTAATTTACGGCCCAAAGGACATGATATCAGAAGATCCTACCACCCATGGTGCAGCTTTCATACCCATCATTGCTGGTAGCGACAAGACCACAGTCTCGGTTGCTACTGGACATCAAGAGTTCCACCCGGTATATATGTCTCCTGGGGTCTTGACAAACACTGCTCGTCGTGCACATGGGAATGGTCTCCTACCTGTGGCCTTTCTCCCGATTCCAAAAAGTAGGATTCTTAGTCATCTCCATCGTGTATGTTTGCTCATATCATGCAGCAACAAGGAAACATAGAAAAACCGCCGTATATCAGAAATTTTGCAGGCAAATGTACCACGCTGCCCTTGCGCGTGTTTACGAACCATTGCGGGAAGGCATGACAACTCCCGAAGTAGTTCGGTTTGCTGATGGCCACTTTCACAGAGTTATCTATGGCATTGGGCTGTACATTGCTGACTACCCAGAGCAAGTTTGGTTGTCGGGAATTGTGCAAGGATGGTGTCCAAAGTACGGCCTCAGTATATCTTACTTCACGTTGGATTGCTCACTATATATTCAGATGTGATGCTCGCCCAGAAAACCTTGATGTGGAGGGTGCGCTTCGGCGATCTCCGCAGAAGACCAGCTTCTTGAAGAGATCATTCAATACCAGCACCCTTTGGGACGATTTTGGTGTTCGTGCTGACATCCTCGTAAGCTTCCATGTCATTTTTTGGTCTTGCATATTGAATATCATTTTCCCATAGCCTTTTACCCACCAATTTCCTCGTGCAGACATCCATGAGTTACTGTCACCAGACTTGCTGCATCAGGTCATCAAAGGCACATTCAAGGATCATATTGTCTCATGGGTCAATGAGTATCTCTATGTGGTCCACGGTGAGACTCGTGCAAATGCGATCATTGATGATATTGACCGATGGTAAGTGAATCTCAATAATATTCCGATGGTTTGCTCCAGTCAGGTATCAGAATTTCAGTCGTGCCTGCATTCCCAGGTATACGGTGCTTCCCTGATGGACGTGATTTCTCGCAATGGACCGGGGATGATTCAAAGGCATTGATGAAGGTGTGTCTAACATTTAGGTAACGTTGATGTGTCTGACGCCGTTTAAACTGTAGGTTTATCTTCCCGCCATCACAGGACATGTACCGGCAGATATGGTCAAGTGCCTGGCAGCCTTTCTGGACTTCTGTTATCTCGCACGCCGAAATGTAATCAGTATGGCGACGCTCGAGCAGCTCGAAGCGGCCCTCTCACGCTTTCATCGTTACCGCGAAGTCTTCATCACCACAGGTGTTTGTGATGACATCTCTCTCCTGCGCCAACACTCACTTAAGCACTATCCTCGCTCCATTCGGCTTTTCGGGTCCCCAAATGGGTTGTGCTCCTCTATCACGGAGTCGAAACACATCAAGGCTGTCAAAGAGCCGTGGCGGTGTTCAAATCGGTTCAAGGCGCTCATACAAATGCTGCGTACAAATTGTCGCCTCGATAAGATAGCTGCTGCCCGTCAAAATTTTACTGCACGTGGGATGATAGAAGGGACAACCCTTTCATATACTATTTGTATCGCAAATGGTGAACAACCACGGCCGCCGTCTCCAATAGATGATGATGACGATGACGAGTGTGGACCTGCAATGGGGCCAAAAGTGTTGTCTTCTATGGAACTTGCTTGAACACCTTGTGAGTCCCCTTTATTGCATGTGAGAATTACCCTAATGCAGTCTATAGAACGAGGGTATCCAAAGAACCTCGACGACCTCGCAGCACACATCAACCAGCCATGGCTACCTGAACTTATCTGCCGATTTCTCTATGACCAGGAAAACCCGGATGCTGTACATTCATCCGCAGACGTTGCCCTCGACCTGTGTCCTCACTTCAACGTCCGTGTGTCAGTATTTCACTCTGCAGTGGCCCAGTTCTATGCGCCGAGTGACTTATGTGGTGCAGGGGGCATGCACAGAGAATATATTCGGTTGAACCCATCATGGCGCGGTGAATATGTTCGAAGAGACACGGTGTTTGTCACCACACAGGCAGAGGATGAGGGCATGTTGGGCATGGTGATCAGACGTGTCTATCTCTTCTTTTCGTTCACTTTTCACAGCCGTGTTTACCCGTGCGCTCTAGTGCATTGGTTCGTGCCCATTGGGGAGGAAGCTGACGAGGAAACAGGGATGTGGGCGGTAAGACCAGAGTATGGAGCTTCAGGCCGACAAAGCATGGCTGTCGTTCATCTGGATTCTGTCGCTCGTGCAGCCCATTTACTCCCAGTGTACAGCGCCAGTTTTTTACCCGAGGATTTACACTTTTCGGAGAGTTTGGATGCTTTTCATGCTTTCTATGTTAGTAGATACGCTGATCATCATATGCACGAATTCTTGGCTTGATATCTGACCTTTATCAGTTCTTGTCGTAGCTTGTCGGTCTTGCAAGCCTGTGGTCTTGTCGACAAGACAAAAGGTTCAAAAAACCCGAAAAAAGAAGACAAGCAATCTGTTAGATTGCTGTTGAAGTCACTTAACTAACTTTTCCACAACTTTCACTTCAAATTAAGTACAATAAAGCAGTTTTTAAGTAAACCACGGAAAAGTAGAAAGTTACTTAATTAAGTAGATCCCGCTCCATATTTTAACTTAGCCTTGACTTTCTAGTTCTTTCTCATGCTTTTCGCGAGACGGGGAAAGCACACTGTATTGCAGGCAAAGTATGGAAAAGTCATAATTAAAGTAGAATTAAAGTAGAAGGATAGACGGTGTGAAAATCATGATAAAGGAGGGAGATAAGCAAAGTAAAGCGCTGTTCAACGCTGTTCAACGCTGTTCAACGCTGTTCAACGCTGTTCGGCGCTGAAAAACGGTCAGGAATCAATAAGGGGATATTGGGAATCAAACGGAATGAAAAACCTTAGCTGAGCGCCCGCTCATCTTCGGAACACCCTGAGAGTGGTGGTGGTAGTTGACATGAATGTGGGGTAGGCAGCGCGGCAATGAGATGACAGGTGGGGAGGTGTTGGCACAATGATGAGTACTGTGCAAGTGAGGATCGAAAATATGCATACCTCTAGTGTCAATGTTTTGACCTTGTCACTCGGGGAATACTGGCAGGCTGTGAGAGTGACATGGGTGAGCAGTGGTGCAGGCATGGTGCTGAAGGTAATGATGACCTATGACGAACCTGCAATTCACTTTTCGGGCAGCATTGGTTGATGGAGGCAAAAGCATTCGTGTATGTTGTCGGGGCAGCACCAGAAAGTAGAAAGTAGAGTTTTTGATCAAGGGAGCGGGATGGCGAGCGAAAGCAAAGTAAGAAACACTTACGCGAAAACCACAAGTCATTCAAGCGGAGACTAAGTATTACCTTACCAGCATTCACACAGTTTTTCCCGCTCTTCCAAGCTCCAACGCCACGCCAATGACAGTGACGACACACAACACAGCACACGCATGTGATCATGGCCAATGAGAAATATTTGTATTAATGCCCTTTTTAATGCTTTGTAGCTTTTTGTATTAACAGCTACTTAAACTTGCTTGTCTAAAATAATCTACTTATTTATGCTTTACTCTACAAGGACTGCTTTCTCCGGAATCTGGGAAAGCAAGAAAAGGTAGGAAAGCATGGAAAAGTAGGAAAAGAAATGTGTTCATTTACTGATGCTAAAAAGGAGAAAAATGAGGTAAGTCAATTAACTTGAGTTCTGCTGACCACGAATGACCCAGAGCACTCGAAGAACACGTCTGGAGAGAGTAAGGCAAGCGTTTACAAGCGTGTCGGGGCCGTTATTCTTCCGGAGTTCCATGCCATCAATCCAACAGCAACGGGTGATCAAATCAAGGGGAAAATCGAATCGTTATGTCGTTATCTTGTTATTTTTGCATTACACACTCACACGTTGGCTTCAGGCCCACCAAAACATACAAACGGCATGCCGCCAAGCTCCGCACAACAGGAGGTGGCCTCCGCAAGGACGGCAATGATGATAACTGCAGCGACGACGAATTCTGTGATTTTTACATTGGTGCAGATGGGCCTGATGACAATACCCCCAATGATGCCAAAAATATATGGGGTATGTTTGATTTCTCAAAATCATAGCCGCTATCAACAAAACTATTACAGAAAAGATCAAGAGGGACTTTGTGTTCTTTCTGGAGCTCCACCGCATCTTCGCCGCTCGTCCCAACGTGACTCCAATTGCTGTCACGACTGGTATTGGTCCCGATGGCAAGAAGACACTGCATATGCAGCCGCCGAGTGACGATGAGGATTTCCCTGTACTAACATCATCACAGATCGGCCAAATCCGGACACTCCAAGATGCACTCAACCTCGCGCAAATGACTCACCGTGGGAGCTCTCCGTCACTTGAAGTCGATGACGATAAGGAGAATGCCACCTTATTAACTGCGTCTACCCCAACACCGTCGCAGAAGAAGGCTCCCAAGCCATTGTCGCTGTCTCAGGACAGCATACTGAAGGCTAAGGGACGTATCCAGAAGATCCCGCAAAAGAGAACAATTGATGATACCCTTTTCAAAATTCAAAAGTAAGCTCCCCTAGTTATATTAAGCTTATTTCTCACAAATGTCCAGGGCGAATCTTGATGCCCTCAACAATCGTGCCTGCGAAGAGATGAATCTCAAGAAGCGGGCACTTCTGCTGGATTAGTATAAGGCGGGTATCTTGGATGCTGCTGAGTACTGTGAGCAGCTCCGCAGTCTCAACGAGGCACCCTTGGAGCGCCCTCTTAAACAGGTACGCCTGATTGGGATACTTCAGCCCTCTCGGAGTGAGGTGGTACATCATTTTAATCACCGTAACACACCCTTTTACCGCTACATTAAATTGCCTTAATTCCTGTGATACCCCTGGTCACCTACCACTCATTTGTTGCCACTCGTTTGTCACCTTCCATTCATTCGACTTACAATAGTCAATCTTGTTGTTGCAATTTGGATAATAGTCTATTTACAGTTGCTGGAATGCAAGTAGCTCCTCCACCAGTTTGTGTCGTTTTGCATCACCATCACCAACATCCTCTGCCAGCAAAGGCTCATCTGGTGGTCCCCAATCCTCCTCCTCCTCTTGATGGGTATGTATTGGTGCAAAGTGTGCACCCCTTTGGACTCCTTCAACCTCAACAACAAGATTATGCAATATAATACCAACAGTAATCCAGCGACATGCAGCGATGTGCTGTCGTTTGGAGTTAATGTTGACTCACAGCCCCCGAAAACACTGGAATTGCCCTTTGAGGGCACCCATGCAATGTTCTGAATGGACGCGGAGGTTAGCAACTGCTTGATCGAATGCGATGTTTTCGGGCTGAAGAGAAGCTGGTTTTTTGTGGACTGGGATGGTGTGTGAGTTTACAACATAGGCTGAGTCTGCCCATGCAAACTCTTCCCCACTGAAGAACCATTCAGGATACTTTGCTGCTGCAGTGTGCTCAAATGCCCAGGCATCATGAGCAGATCCGTCAAGCCATGCGGGGAGGCATACAAATGCCTCATGAAGTGATTCAATGGCTTGGAAACAGCGATCAGTGTACTTCTCCACAGCACCCTCAGAGCATCCTGCAACCTGCGCAATGTCCTCCAAAGAGGCACCATTCCCATATCGGCCCATGCGATACAATGTGACACCCAACTGAACCTCAACCGACTCTTGTGGAGTATTCGATTCGTTGTAGAATATTGGGTGATCTTCAATCAGGCCAAGGATGGCCTGGAACACCTTGGGAGATATGTGTAGCATATTTACAAAGCGATGGTGATCGGCAGGACTCTGTGCATACTCCCATGCAAGGTGCAAGCTTCCCGCCTTGCGAACAGGTGGTCGAGCATGCAGGTAGCGTGCTTGTTGTATTGCTAAGATGCAGTTGATATCAAGATCGAGCTCTCGGGCAACATCCTCGAGGTCCTTGGCAGGCTGAAAGAGTGCTCGGATGATCATAAAGAGGATATATGAGGCTAGGTGTTGTTGGTGTAATGAAGTGCGAGCCATTGTGTGGTGGTCTGAGGCAAAACTGCGGTATTTGATTATGTAATACACGACGGGGAAGAGACGAGCGGCAAGGTCCACGGCAGGCGGCTCAAGTTGGCTTTATTTAATAATTAGTGGGATATGTCAATATATGTCTATATTTGGGATATCTTCGCACAGCCACTGACAGTGACAGCGGCCACGACAGCGAAAGCGGTCTACTGTGAGCTCCCCTAATGATGCTTGCAGATGGCCTAAACACTTACAACTGTTTCCGAAATGCTTGTCCCGCTCGTTCCGAATGCGGCTTTTAATTCATAAAATTTTTGTTTTTAGACGAGCAATTTTATTATGTAGCAACTGTAAATTAACGAGTTCTCCATAATTGCTAATTCGGCACTCAGGGCCGGTCTGAGGGAAAATGCGCAGCCGCACCCCGCTTTCACGGGAGTGTGGGGCTTTCAAGACGCCTGGTTGCCTCTTGAGGAGAGGGCCTGGGCGGCTTTAAACCCACTAAAACCTCACGGGTGGTCACCCAATCTTGTGGTAGGTCTAGTTCATTTTGGATTGTACCTGTCCAGGTGTGCTGAGTTAGTATCTCTTGTTTCTTATGGTGTTTGTCTGTTTTGTTTAGTACACGGAGGCGGTCAATAGTGAAGTGTTTGGTTATAGGTGGGACCATTTTGATATCATTGTCGGGGGGGGGTTAGGATTCCCATTTATCGTTCGGTCACATCTTGTGGCCCAGATTAGGTGGGCGGATTTGGAGATTAGTATTTTTAGGAGACGTGAGTTTCCTTTTGTTTTTGATTCTTCATGGGGGTTTCTCGGGGCATTTTGATTTTTAGGGGTGGCTAGATTTATTAGGCCGCATCCCATTATTGTTCCGAGGTTTATTGTTGGCCAGTTAATGTTTTTGTTATTCCATAGGTCCTTTGCTTGTGACCATATTTCATTTTGGCCGTTTTGTGTACATTCTGGTAGGGTGTGATCCATTGATTCTTCTGCGTGCCTGCATGCTTGGCATTTTGCTCGTTGTTCATAGTTTGTTATTTTATTCCAGTAGTCGCCTATTTTGACGGATCCTTGAAGCATTCTGAATAGGAATTGACTTGTGTTTGTGTTAGGGGTTTGAGTTTGCATGATTTCCATATTTTCTCGTCTGTTTCCCAGGTCTCAGTGATTGCATTTATTGCGAAGCGTGTTATATCAAGGTTTATTATAGATGATCTTCTGGGTGTAGTTATTATTGTTTCTCTTATTCCTTGGTATGCGATTGATTGTGTCATTGCTTGTAGTTTAGCACCTTGCACCGGTTTAAAGTGTGTTGGTATTGTGATGTCTATGTTGTCTGGTATCGGTGTCTGTACCCCTTGGTTTGCTAGCGCGTCTGCTCCTTTGTTGCCTTCGTCTCCACTGTGGCCTTTAATCCATTTTAGTGTGGTTTGCGCGGCTCTTTTCCTAAGTTGGTAGGCTGCGGCTTCGAAGAGGTTTCGGTTTTGGATTCCTATCCATCCCATATCTTCCCAGAATTGTATGTGTTTTGTTAGTCCCGAGATTACATATTTTGAGTCTGTTATGATTGATATCAGTGTGTATGGGTCACATATTTGGGCAGCAATAATTAGAGCTGCGATCTCTCCTGCTTGGTTTGATTGTCTGAGTCCTGGGATTCTTACTTGGGTGTTTCTATTGTCGTTCAGTCTGAACCATATGCCGCTTCCGCATATTGCGTTTTGTTTACCGTTGTTCTTGCATGAACCGTCTGTATATATATGTAGTTTGTCGTTTAGATTAATGCTGCCCCTTTGTGGTTGTTGTGGGTGCTAGGCCAGTTGGTCCGATATTTTTTCTTTTGGGCATAGAATTCTAAATCCGTCTTCTAAGTTTGTAGTGGTTGTGGTTGATGGATTGAAAATGACTTCTCCTCTTCCTGTTCTTAGTGCTTGGTTATTTTTCTCACTTCTCGTGTGTGTTAGTGTGAGGTTGTCTTTATTCGGTGTCACGCACCAAAAGTGTTTGGTAGCGAGAACATGGATTATTGACGAACCTATCATCCCAAATACAGCGCAGGACAATCACCATTCATTAATTCCCTATCCAAACAATCCTCGCTCGCTATATTCGTCTTATTACAGCATGCCGGCATTTATGACATCAACGACTAAAACAAACACAAAGCACTCGCGCATCTCTTTCATTTTCCCCACATCCTGTCACCAGACGCTGTCCAATCATTCACAACGCTAATTATATCTTGATGCTCGCCAAACGCTGCTATGTCCGCCATCATTCCGCTCCAATCCGCTCATTCCACATTCATTTGTGCGTTCCGTTACAAGGACGACCCAAAGTCTCCTTGGGTTGCAGCCAC
>MU266854.1:0-10998 GCA_021014945.1 Leucogyrophana mollusca | reverse complement strand
CTTTACGCATTTAGCTTACAGAGCACGATTAGCAAGATAACGCTCATAATCGCGCAAGATTCACTAAGTATCGCGCGATTTGATTATTAACACGCTTACTACGCAGGCCTGAAGAGTCTATATAAGACGAAACAGGACGGCTTGGATTCCCCCCAAGTCCTGTAGCCTTGTAGTAGTCTTAACGTAGATTTTCCTTCTACTAACTCTCTTACCGCTCGCCTCGCTTCGCTCGGCTCGCTCCCACCTAACTAAACTAACCCTAACCTAACTAACCTAACCTCCAGTATTCGTCGGCTTCTTCCTGTGTCGCCGGTTCGTCAAGCTCTAGCGAGAGCACGGCAATGACTTCGTCTATCTCCTCGCGGCTGGCAATGGTGCGAAGGTCCATCTGGGGATTGGTGACCCTCCTCACTTGCTTGCGTGACGTGATGGCCAGGACCTCAGAGGTTAGGCGCTGTCAGTTGCATTGAAACGCGTTTCAAAAACAGGGCACTCACCTCCACCAAGTCCTTGAGGGCGGCGTGGACCAGCGGGTCCATCTTGACTTCGTCCCCCACCTCGATGCCTCCCAGCTCAGTGTGACAGGCCAGCTTGATGATGTTCTGGATCGTCTTCTGGCCCTGGTCTGCTATCTTGGGCGCCTCCAGCGCTCTGGCCAAGCGCGAGCCTTGCGTTTCAAAGACAGTGGAGCGAGACGGCAGCTTGACCTTGGGGCCTACTGTTTCAAGCGGGCGCTGGTAGATCTTGTCAGCCCAAGGCCACCTGCCTTGAGGCTCCTCCCCTTCGGGCGTTGTGGCCTTGATGAGCATTGTTCCCAACTCCTCACGAAGCTCCCAGATTTCTTTCACGCGGAGCACGTTAGGGCGAAACTTCTGGTACTCGGTCACCTCCACCACGTGCTGCACAAAGGACTTGGTCACGCCGGCCTTGCTGGTGGTGGTCCACGGAAACCCTGTGTTGCGAAGGAGTCGCACGCCAGCTGTCACGGTTGCTGTTTCTCTGACGCCGAGGCTTGAGCAGCGCTTGGCGAACAGCGCCTGGGAAGGGGCAGGGAGCGAGTTCCACTCCTCCAGCTTCTCCTCGCCAACCGCAGCCAGCTCCGTCGACCAGTCTTTCAACAGCCCCTTGAACGCCAATAGGAGACTTGCGCTGTAAACGTCCTCCACGTTGGATTTGATCGCGGCGATGGTATCCGCGTTGTACACCTGCTCCAGAGCTGCCTGGACCTGTGGCACCACCACACGCATGTGGCGGATGAGTCTAAACACCACCTGGACCGCTTGTCAGCACACCGTGAGCTGCGTTAGGCAGGGAGACTTACATCGTTCATGACATCTCTCACTTCGTCCTCATCCAGGTGAAGGCGGTCCTTGAAGTAGGCCTCCAGTGCGCGCCAGTAGCACGGCCAGGTCTTGACCACCTTGCGCACCTGGCTGTCTATGCCGGTCACCAAGGGATCCATCCAGCTGAGGATCTGCCAGAACCCCTTACAGTCAGCGGTGTCTTTTGAAACGCGTTTCAAAAGAGAGGCGCTCACCTCTTTTATTGCTTCCTTCTTTCCATCCCAGTGCTTCATCAGGTCTGGAAACACGTAAGCGTTCAGCAGCGGGGCCGGCGTCTCGAACGTGTTGAAGAGGCTAGGAGACACTACGATTCTTCTTCTCACCCACTCCAGCTTGTTGGCAAGGTTCCCCAGCACTAGGGTTATGCAGTGCTTGGGGTCAGGATTGGTCCTCTGGTGCGACTCGAGCGCCTTGGTTGCTGCCAACTCCACCCCCTCCCAGTACTGCGCGTACACCTCATCGTAAGCTGTCATCTCCTTCCTCTCCCTGGTCCCATAGAATTGCATCGCGTTGCCCAAATCCACCTTGGCGTACGAATCCAACCAGTCCCCCAGTAAGCCCCCATCCAACACCTGCAGGTTCCAGTCTTTCTGGTTGGCCCTCCCACGGTACAACCTCCCTGCCAGAGCCACCAGGTCTTCGTTCGGGTCGTTGGGATGCGACGCTTTGACCTGCGCAAAGCTAGGCATCTGGTAAGGGCTGGCTAGGAAGCGCAGTATTGCGATGTGGTGATCCATTAACTTAATCGCGGCCTGTCAAATGTGAGCACTGTCAGCCACACGCCTCAGCAGTTCATGGTCCCAGCACTCACCAATCCCCAGTAGGGGTCCAAGTTGTGGAGATGCGTCACCCCCATCTTGGGCGCATACATGAAGTGGTGCATTGCATACAGAATCAGGACCCTCTCCCGCAAGGGGATGTCTCCAAAGACACCCCTTGCTCTGGAGTTGCGCATCTCTGACAACGTCCTTGTCAGCAGCTCCTCTTCGGCAGGCCCTTTTGATCTGATCATGAGACGTATCACCGTGTTGAACTGGTCGTTGACACTGTCGACCTGGCTTGCCAGCGGGACGTTGTGCGCCAGCTCGTGCTCAATGGAAGCCCGCAGCGGCGACTTTTCAATGGCATCTGCAAGCCTGTCAGCCTATTTTTGAAACGCGTTTCAATCCCTCCCCTCACTCACCTAGGTTCATAAACCGAACCAGCCACACACCATCCTTGTCCAGCTTCTTCATCAGCTCCTCCCGCCGCGCCATATGGTCTGCCTTTGCACGCGGCTCAGTGACCGCTGCCAAGGCTTGCTCGTTCTGGAACCACGCTCGCGCCATCCCGTACGCGTGGATCTGATCTATATATGTCCTTCGATGGTTACCGTTCATCAGAACTGACTCCGTCTTACTGGCCCCCTCCTTCCAGACCACGCGGTTGCTGTATAAGCCCTCCTTGGGAGGCTCCAAGGCGCTCTTGCTGATTGCTGCTCGCTTGACCCCGACCGTGATCGCGTTTGCCATGACCTTGTTCTGTAAGGCCTTTGCTTCCACTCCCTTTTTGATTTCGTCTAGATGGCGGTCGTTGATCGGGCGCGGGTTGAGCGTCTGGATCTTCATCTCAGGGCCCCTGCCCAAGTCGTTCATCCCCACCACCGTCATCAGCGCATAGCCAAGAGTGGCCTTTGCAATCTCTTCCTGGATCTGGTCGTGGAACTTCTGCCCCGATGGAGTCAAGACGTTTGGAATCTACGTACAAACATGTTAGCAATAAGCCCAGCAAAAGGACTGTTTTGAAACGTGTTTCAAAACCACACAACTTGTGAGTGGCGCCTTTTTGAAACACGTTTCAATAGACAAGGCTGGCCAACTTATTGGAACGCGTTTCAAAAACACTTTGCTTTTTTTTAAAAAAAAAAAACAACGGGCAATGTGTTTTTAAAACGCGTTTCAATAGATTGAAAGGACTTGTTTATTGAAGCACGTTCCAAAGCCACTCTGCTTGTGGGCGACGTTTTTGAAACGCGTTTCAATAAATCAGACCGGCCAACTTTTGAAACACGTTTCAAAAACGTCGCCCACAAAAGAGAGCAAAGGGTTTAAAAAGGCCAAAGAATGAAACTTGACTTGCCTTGCCTGCATCTCCTTCTTTGCCCTTGGCCTTGACCTTGGTGACCTTACGCTTCAAGGCAAACGTTTGTTTAAAGTTAATTGATAATTAAAAAGACTTACAACTTTGACCCTGGGGTTGTCATTGTTGTTGTTGTTGTTGTTGTTGTTGTTGTTGTTGTTGTTGTTGGCAGACATTGTGGCTGTGCTATGTTCTAACTAACAGTTGTATGTAACTAGCTATTTTCCCAAAGAGGAAGGTAGTGGTTGCAGTTCAAGAGTAATTGAAACTCCGACCTAAATTGTGGCTAGCTATGAGCTAAACATGCCAAATAGACACAAACATCACCAAATATGGTCACATGACATCCTCTGTGCGCAAAGGGGGGATTGAACCCAGCGCCTTGTCTCAAAGTCACTGCAGAGCGTTGGCCCACTGCGCCACAAGGCCTTTCCTATGCTGCCACTATGGATGCTATATTACTGCACCTCGTATGTACTCTAGGACGACGTTTTCACCATATCATTGCTTCTGTTACTGACGCTGTTTGCAGCAAAGGTAAGCACTCTGTTCCTAGCCCTCGTATATATGCTGTAGGAGGACGCTTTGACTTGTGAATGAGGTGCTTATGTTGCTGTATTGTTATGCGCTGTGTATGAACCTTAGGACGACGTTTTGACTTGTGACTGATGCCCTTTTGTAGCAAGGAGAAGCAAATTAATGCTATACGTTGCGTACACACTGTAGGACGACGTTTTGACTTGTAACTGACATTGCTTGCAACAATGACAAGTGACATGTCGCTATACGTTGCATGTAGGCCGTAGGACGACGTTTTGACTTGCAACTGACATCGCTTGCAACGATTACATATGTCGTGTATATATACTGTAGGACTGATTGAAACATGTTTCACAAACTCTCAAAGACGTTCGTGCAGTACCACATGAAGATGTCCATCAAGTGGCTGTGATGTCCTGCTTGCGGTTTGCTCATCAACCACTCGCTATATGTCTCTAGTGTTTCCCACTCCATGTCAAACTCTGTCCTTGCCAGCCCTGCGAGTTCTTCCGACTGGTAGATCAGATAAGCGATGGGCCCTACAGTGTCTGGCCAGTCGCATGCGGAGTCCCTGTTCTGCCCACCCACGAACGTCCTGTGGAGCTGGTCGCTGCACTGTGGCACATGGCAAGTCCAGCATATCTTGTTGTGATGCTTCGTGTACCTCAGCTTGCTTCTCCACTGCTTGTACGTCGCGAATCCTTCTGCTATCGACGCCAGCGTTGGGCACCTCATGACCATGTGCACTGTTTCCACTCCCTTGCTCGCTCTGCAGGCCGCGCAGATGCCCGTAAAGTTTCCAAGTGCTTGCTTCATCCTTTTGACCTCTTCTGACTCTTGCACTAGCCTTGTCGTCTTTCGCTTCTTGGACGCCTCTGTTTCTTCTGCGAACTGGACTTCTGCTATCGTTCGCTTGCTGCTGCTGGAAGCAGTTCGTTGGTGTCCAAGGTGCGTCTGAAGCGGTCGGTTGACGGGAGTAGACATTGTTCGCGAGTGCCCCAGCGCTTTTCTGCCAGTGGGTTGTCCCAACACGGTCGCTGGGTCGTGGTGCGGATGGGCTTTGCAGACGGAGCACAGCTGGGCGCTGGGGTGGTCTCTGCACTTGGTCCCTTGTCCGTCGTTGTATAGAGTGAAGCCGTATCGTAGGCACCGTCTCGACCCAAATGTGTTCAGGAAGTGATACATTGCCCACTTGCCTTGGTGGTCTGGAGATCCTTCCGGTATGTCCGGATGGTAGGGAGACTTGTTGGGAACGATGTAGTTCTTGGCGTGGAGTCCGTCCCTTCCCGCTCTCCCTCCGCCTTGGATGCAGTCTGTCATTCCTATCGGTCCTCCAAAGAAGATCACCACCTTCACCCAGGACCAGTCATTGCCCGTGCTGAACGCGCTGGTTGCCGCTAGCACTGGGCATTTCCCGGTGATCCAGTCTTCGTATATCTTTTGGCGTTGCGCGTCGTCCAGTTTGCCATGATAGAAGGGAATGCCGGTGTGCTCAGACAGCAGCTCTCCATCCGGGATGTAGTTCACAAAGATGATGATCCTGTCTTTGTCTCCAAACGTTTGCGATTCCTGCTTGACGATCTCTACCACTCTCTCCATCACCGCTTCTTGGTATCCTGGTGCCGCTTCCAAGATGTACTCCAGCTCCGGTCGGCTCGTGCACTCCCTGATCACCACCGTGTTCGCTCCAAGGCCAAAGTGAACCTTTAGGGGTTCCACCATCGGGGGCGGCACCGTCCCGGACAACAGGACCAGCTGCATTGGGAACTGTCGGAGTTCGTGCAGGTCGCGTAGTGATTGTCGGAAGTCCTCAGACATCAGTCCCAGGTGCGCTTCGTCGAATATCAGTCGCGCCACTGTTTTGACTTGGTTGACCTCTGCTAGCGATTGCCTCCAGTTGTCTCCTCTGGCTTTGTCTGCTGACACCAACACCAGGTTGACGTCTGGCCTCAGTCGTCCCCCGTTGACGGACCGGTCGTATAGCTGGTACTTGACTCGTAGCTTTTGGAGCCTTCTGGCAAAGTCGCTGATCAGAGACTTGAGCGGCAGCGCTATCACCGTGATCTTGTCCTCCACTATCGAAGGCAGTATCCCCAGCATCGACTTGCCTCCCCCGGTTCGTAGGACGGCCACCACGTCCCTTTGTCCCTCCAGCACTGCCGTCATCGCTTGCCCCTGGGCCGGTGTCGTCCAATCCGCTTCGTCGTTGTCTACGATGACACGCAAGGCCCACAGCGCTTTCTTGACTAGGCTGGGCGGTGGTGGTGATGGTGGTGTGGACGGTTTGGCCTTGGCCGCTGCTAGCTGGTTCGGTGGTGGTGGTTCCAGGTCCTCTTCTGAGCCTTTGAGGGCATGGGTCAGTGTCTGTGGTCAGAAGAGAAGGTGTGCCCCTTACTGTCGTCTGAGTTTCTGGAACGTGTTTCAAAGGCCGTCTCTTCAGTCACCTCTTTGGGAGTGACTGTGCTGTTCAAGAACGACTCTCCTGGTGGTTTGGCTTGTGAGCTTTTTGCAACGTGTTTCAAAAATCAGTCAGACTTGCCGCTTGTCTCAATGGGAGCTTTGGAAGCGTTGGTTGTGGGGGAGCGAGTTTTTGAAACGTGTCTCAAAGGCACCTCGGTGGACTTGCCTGGCCGCGGTTGGGGGTGTGGGACGTAGAGGTCCTCCGAGTCGTAGTCCGTCTCTTGTGCTGGCTGTGGTGGTGGCGTGGGTGAGCGTCTGACTGCCGGCCTCCCTTGTGTGCCCTCCAACGCCTTGGCTATGCTGGTTTGTATGAGGTCCGACAGCATGGGCATGAGCAAGGCGGCTGTTGAAGCGGCCAGTTCTTCAGCCGTCACTGCTGCCGCTACTGCTGGGCCTCGTGGACTCGCCGTGGTGGCCCTGCTTCCGATCTTGCCAGCGGCCAGGAGCGCGTCAAAGTTCTTGCAGCTCGCCTCTTGATAAGACAGCCTGCGACCTCCGGGGACCGTCTTGTTGATTGCTTGCCAGTTTTCGCTTGCCTCCAGATACAAGGGGATGATGTCTTCAGCTGCTCCTGACAAGGCGTCTGGGCTGATCCCGTACACTCTGTTCTCTGTCGCCTTGGAGTGTCCCGCTTGCTGAGCGTCCACCGTCTCCAAGACGTCTTCGTCGGCTAGCTCTTCTGCGAAGCGACCCAGCTTCCGTTTGAAGGCCGTGCTGATGTGGCGCCATGAGTTGATCTTGAGCCCAAAGCCCAGCACTGGCGTTGTGTGCTCTGACATGCTGTGAGACAGGTCCTCCGAGTCGAACAGCCTGTCATAGTTCACAAACAGGTGTGACTGATAGAGCTCTTTGACTCCTGGCTGGTCTGGGAAGCAGATGTGAGCGGCAAACTCTGCGAACGGCCTGGTGGTGCTGAGGTCCTGGATCAGCATGTCTGCTGTGACTCCGTCCAACGCGTGTGGGATGAGCTTGTCCAGGCCGGTGAGCGCGCCCATCTTGTGATACGTGCGAAGCATGCTGAGGTGGTCTCCCAACACGCAGAGGTTGCGTCTCGGCCGAAGCCTGGTGTTGCAGTAGGCCATGGCTGTTAGCTCTGTGCCACGTCCAGGCGCTCCGCTGAGCATTTCGCATCGTGCCAAGAGTACGCTTTGATACTCTGCGTAGTCCTTCAGCCAGCGTCTGAGGGCCCCCTTGTTCCAGACCACTCGTCCGTTCCTCATCGCTGCCACCTGGCCCCTGGTGGAAGCGTCTTCCAGGAGGGCTCGTAGCAGCCGGTCTCGTTGGTGGAACATGGTGTTGCGGGCGTCCGTCAGGAAGCTGTAGCCCACTTCGGTGTTGGTGGGGTCGTCTGCTATGCGGTCGTAGTCTATCCGCATCTTCAGTCCGAGCATGACCTTGTCTTCCCAAAGCTTCACCATCTTCTCTTCCATCTGCGCGAAGACCTCTGCCAGGGCGTCTAGCTCTATCTTGTCCCCCTTGTACAGCATTGACCTGTACCCCTTCCTGTCCGTCCACCAGATGCGAGGCATGCTCATCGTTTGAAGCGCTATGGCTGTGGCTCGATGTTGGAGGGACCGTATGCGACTGAAAGGGGAGTTGGTCTTCTCTGTGAACCAAGGGACTAGCGCGTCGCAGGCGGCTTCTTCTTCCCCGTCAAACTCTGACTCCACCGTGCGATGGATCTCCTGGAGGCAAGCGAATCGTATGCACCATTCCAGCTTGGCTATGATGCCGGTGACGTCCTTGGGCTCCTTGTAGCTGCCGTCTCTTTCCAGCGTGAGCAGGGCCAGGGCTCGCTCCGTGGGACAGGGGACCTTGTTGGCTTCCGTTCGAGTCCATTTCCTGGTCCACAAGGCCATGAAGACCGAGTGCAGGCTGTCTGACAGTCTCGCTTCTCTTTCCTCTGCCAAGTCGCTCGCTAGTGCTTCCGTGGCTTCCTCCAGCTCTTCTGATAACGGCAAGTCGTAGGCCTCCTGACCGTCCAGCCTCAGCAACATGGACAGTAGAGACACGGCTGGAAATATGTAAGCCTTTATGGTTGAAGCCTCTTGATGCTTGTGCAGAGGCGTGTTGCTGATGCCGCTGTGTGGTGTTTATTGGAACACGTTTCAATGAGACGGCTGTGGAGACTCGCGATGGTTGCTTACCTTTTGGCTGGATCTGGAGAGTTCAACCTTTGAAGCACAAGTTCGTCCGTGTGCTCTAGCAAGCCCGTCGCCGCCTGATAGTAGCTCTCCACTGCCTTTGTCAGGCCTCGTGTGGCCGGTTCCTCTCCCTTTGGAAAGGCCACTAGCTTTCGCAAGCCGTCGACGTCGTGGCCTTCCGTGTGCTTGTGCCACTTGGTGGTTAGCAACCAAGGGCTTACCATGCGGGAGTCTTGTGGCGCTTGGCAGGTCCTGGTGGCTTCCTTCATCTCCTGCAGCACCTGCTTGACTGCCTGCCCCAGGTCCGTCTCCTCCTCCTGTTCGTCCGAGACCTCCCAGTATGACCTGTAAATGCCCCCTCCATTGAAGCGTTGGACCTTGCATGCCCTCCAGTCCTTTGGCAACGAAATGTCCGTGTGGTGTGTCTGGTGGTGTTTTGCCATGGACCCTTTTGACCCCATCCTCTTTGTGCAGTGGGCGCATGCCCAACCGTCCTGGACCAAGAGGCCTCTGTACGGTGGGACAGCCTCTTTTGCCACTGGTGATTCTGGCAAGTCTTCCGTGACGCTGGTCTCTTCCAAGGCTCGCTGGAGCATTTCCTGGTTGATCTTTGCTGGGTCGCTGTGGGCTTTGCGCAGGTGCTCTTGGAGGTGGCTGGGAGGTATCGCCACCTGACAGATGTTGCAGCAGAGGCAATACAACAGCGGGTTGACCACAAAGTTGACGGCCTCCAGGTACGGGTGATGCACCAACTTGTCTGCTTCGTCATAGTACTGCAAATGGTTGAAAGAGAGGACTTGTCTAGTGTGTCAAAGTGACTCACTGATGTTAACGGTGGACCTTGTTCCTGCCTCAGGTCGATGGGCTGGTTGGCCGACTGACCTGGTTCAAAGTCCATGTCCATGCTTGCTTGGTCTTGATCTTGATCTTGAGCTTGGGTCTGTTTCTGAAAGGTGAGCTTTTGCAACGTGTTTCAAAAAAGAAGCGACTCACTCCTTGGCCCTCCTGGTCTTTGTCCCAAGCCCGAGTCCGAGTCTGGTTCGAGGAGCTGAGTCCTTCTGCAACATGTTTCAAAAAAGACGTCACTCACTTCTTGTCCTCCCTGCTGCTCTTGAGGTTGATGTTGACTCTGCGTTCGACCGCTGAGTCTTCTTGCAGCGCGTTTCCAGGAAGCAGCCACTCACACTTTGCCTTTGCCTTTGCTGGTCTTGCCTGTCGCCTTCTTCTCCATCTGGTCGCTTTCTTGGTGGCCTCAAAGACGTCTGTGGGAGTTGAGCGACTTGTTTAAACGTGTTTCAAAAACCCTCACCTGTGAGGCTAGACCCTCCTCTTGAACCTTTGCCCTGGTTAGCCTGTGATTTGTTGCAAAGGGAAACACTTACTCCTGACGCTCCCGTCTCTTGGTTTCCGTCGCCTTGTTTTGCCTGAGCCAGCCGTGACAAAGGACAGCAGTTAGCCGTGAGTTGACGAGTCCAGGGTGGTCGTCGCTTACCTTGCCTTCTTTTCCAACCCACTTTGATCCTAGCTTTTTCATGTGGGCCTTGAGGGTTTGGACAGTTGCAAATCCAGGTCCTTTGGGACAGGTGGTGACTGAGCAATAGCAGCTGTATTTTCCATCAGCGTTCTTTTCTACCGTGAAGGTCTGATCTGTTTCTCTGAAGTAAACAGACTTGACATTGCCGCAACCTCTGATGTGGTTGTAGTAAGGGGCTTTGAGGGGAAAGACTGCAGAACAGTCAGCACAGGTGAACATGATGGAACGTTGAGATGATAAAAGTAGAGATCAAAGGTTTCTGGGAAGAAGCGAAGGCGTGGGAAAGAAACAAAGAGCAGGTCATGGGGACATCCTGCCCAAGAGATTGAAATTCAGATTGACACTCAGCCAAAGGAGGCGTGACATGTCCATTCTGAGAGGAGTCACGTTGTGGCTGTGTGAAGTAACATTCCCACGCTGGAGTAGCGCTGCGGCTGTGCAGTAACATTTCCTTTTTGAGATATGGCTGTGTAGAGTAACATGCTCTTTTTTTGAAACACGTTGCATACATTGTCATCTTGTCTCTCTTGTCTCTGTTTCAAAGGCTGTTGCCTTGTCTTGAATCATTATCTTTCACTTTCTTATTTTTTCTTGTGGTCACTGGAACACTTGGTCATTTATTGAAACTTGTTTCAATAAGTTGTCCATATTCACCAGAGTAGCATTGTGGCTGTGCTGGAGTAACATTGTCTTTGCTAGAGTAACATCTGGAGTAACCTTTCCTTTTTGAGTGGAGTAACATTGTCTTTGCTAGAGTAACATCTGGAGTAACCTTTCCTTTTTGAGTGGAGTAACATTGTCTTTGCTGGAGTAACAGTGGAGTAACATCTGGAGTAACATTGTCTTTGCTGGAGTAACA
>MU266853.1:0-11070 GCA_021014945.1 Leucogyrophana mollusca | reverse complement strand
ACGGTCGAGAGACGGTTCACGCAAAATGGGCTGAGAGTCGGCGCTGTTGTTGCGCTTACGGATATCACTCACCCCGTGGAGCTCGTTCCTGTGTATGGTCAGCGCCTCAAGCGCGATGTTAGCGCGAAGACATCTTTGGAGTTATACAACCAGTTTTACTTGAACAACTTCGCGGACAAGGAGATTTACCACACACTACTTACAGAGTTTGCGTAGCTAGCATTTGTGCAATTCCTCGATCTTTTGCTATAAATGATAGTGCGATTGATGCTTGATAACGAATGGATAAGATCAAAAAATGGTTTGTTTATCGTGATAAGTTGTCGAATATCTTATCGAGCCCCCGCTGAAGATATATTGCTGCCTAATCCAAAAGCATCCGATCTCCGTTGCGGGATTGTTCGGACCCTCATAAGTTCCTGAGCTATCCCAAACGGACCACTAAAATACTGGATTTTCGCCAGGTCAATTTTTAGATGCATGCCTCTTCCTATCCAGCTTCTCCGTTCTTTTCGTACAACAACTGACCAGAAAACAGCTCCTCACATAGACCACCTCTAATCTCTCGTAACCGCTGACACATTCGCCCGTTTCTCCCGACTAACCAACCCATCAAGACCTGTCGTTCCTCGCCAGCACAAACGAGCACACGTTCAAGATCCAGAAGGCGGTACAGGATCAGGACCTCGAACCTCGCCAGCTATGCGACAAGCTCAATCATCAATTTCGAGCGCGTCTTTGCGTTTGTCTTTCCTATTGTTCGACTTCTTCATCACGCACAGACCTTGGTGACACACACGAACATTAAATGTACAGCCTTCAGGCGTACGACAGAAGACACGCACCGCAAAGCCGTCAACAAGTCTGGCTTACACTCTCTCCGATCTCCTCAGCTTACCCTGATGGGATCATCTCGTGCTTGAAACTGGTGCGTATATTTTCTGCGCTCTGGAAAGAAGCTCGATGGTGATCGCGTGTGTATGTTCTACTAAGTCCTCCTGTATCTATCCTCCATCCTCGCCGACCCCCCTCGCCAAATTTATCACCCACCGCCACCCACGCAGGCCAAGCCGTATACCTCACCGCGTTCGAGATGCTGCGCGTCTGCGGGACGTGCCTGCAGCCGTTCGCACTTGCGACGGCTGATCAACTCCTCGATGCGCTGGGTGTCTCTGCGGGGAAGCGGACGATAGATTTTGTGGGGCGAGGAGTGGTGGAGTTTGCCGGGCTGGGGAGGCAGGGACGCGTTTGCAGCGGGTAACGTTATTTGAGGTGCCGAGGCCGTTGGGAGTATAGGTGAATATGCGTAATACGCCTAGTGAGTCACTTGTCTAGTAGGCTTATTCATGCAGTCTGGAGTTAATGGACGCGTGATCACCAGCCCGCCGTCGGGCCGCCTCTATTCCCTCGGGGCTTATCCCTGGGGCTTAAGGGGACACTGCGCCGTTTTGAGAGAGGTGAAAGTCCACGTTCGTACACTTCGTACTGTTACCATGCCTTCGTTCTTGGTTCTGACGGAGGGGTAGAACAAGGAGGAAATTAGGGGGGTACACACGTAGCTGCAAGAGAGCGAGGGTCCCCATAGGAAAGAAGCGTTGCTCTGCTCGTATCTGGACCAGCTCAGTCTCGCAGCGCCCATCCGATCTTTCCTACCGCGAATTCAACGACCTACCAATCGCGTTCGGCAGTTTGACACGCAAATGTTTTGATAGATTCACAATGTGGGGGGTACTCGATGACAAGAATACAAAACCAAAAGCTGCACACCGTTTAAGTAAAGACCAATTAGCCACATGACAATAATGACATGTCAGATACATCAAGCAGCGTCAGTACAAGGACCCGCGTCACCGAGCGTGAAACCCCCGCCATGTTGGGCGTGGGCGTGGTGTTGGTTAGTTGCGCGTGACAAGGGAAATGTGATCTCACGAGAGAGCTTGGCCGTGCTTCGCCGTCAATCGCGTGGAGCGGCACCCTCCGCCGTGCAGAGCGGGTAATAGCACCTGGTTCGAAGTCACGAGGTACGCGTGCTGGAGGTCCGAGATGGTTATAGGCGTGAGGGGCGCGGCGTAGCGGAGGAGTGCGAGGAGGAGGTCTGCACGGTGCGATGGGGTGGTTCGGGGTGTGTGGGTTTGGTTGGTAGTGTGGCGATGTTGCGGGTGTGGCGCCTGGACGACGGACCAGTGGAGGGGGGTGTGCTCAGTGATGGAGGGTTCCTGGAGAGTGCGGAGAGGGAGAGGGATGTGTGCGGAGCGCACGTGGTGAGGGCGGACGCGGGATCTTGCGTGGGGCTACTCGAATACTGGGTGAGTGGATAGCAGGTGCGCAGAGGTGCGCAGGAGTCGGAGTGTGGGGATCGACGTGCTCGTGGATCGCAGCCAGGGCGTATCTGGTGGAGGCTTGGCGTGGTCGCAGGTGGACTTGGTGTAGTTTGCAGATGGACTTGACGGCGGCCGCGGATAGGCTGACGGGGGTCGTGTAGACCCTGAATCAAATCACGTCAGAGATACAGTGAATCGTCAGGACGTACCGCTTTCACCCGCCACGACCCCGATAGATCACCTCCCGAGCAGCGCCTCGTCCCGCCCAATGAGCGCCAAACATCTCAACTACGTGACGCCGGCGGAGGGTTGTGCAGTTACGTTCGTGACGGCACTGTGCCCGATGTCAGGGAGGGTCGGTCCGTCAGGCCATCGGGCAGGATGGCGAGAGCTTTGAGGTGGGGCTCTGCGTGGTCGGATCTATGGGTCGATCATGGCGACATGTCAGAAAACGAGCAATCAAACGCGCATTAACTTCCGAATACATCGGAAGGAAGTCTCTCTGTAATGAACTCTGAGACATCCCAGGTAAAATGACAGAGGCCCTTGGGTGCGGTCGGGCAAAGGGTGGTACTTACAGTTACAGAAAGAGCGTCCTCGGCCAATGCCGAGCTTCAGCATTCCTTCGAGAGTTTCGTCTTGGAGTCTGTAGCCCAACATGGAGGACTGGGACAAGGCCGGCAGAGGACCTGACAGCAGGACAGTCATTCCATACCCTTGCAGGATGGTCTTCGTGGTAGCGTCCAGGAAGGCTATGCGCGTTTATCCACCCCGCCACTATGTAATCGCTTCGTCCATCAACCCCGCTGCTTCCACGTTCTGATGCTTGCCTGCAGGTTTCGGTCCCGGCATGAGATGCGATATAGATAACACATGCGTGCGAGTGGAAGGTCCCCAGCCTCTTGTCCAATGGCACTCGTCACGGAAGAAAGTCCCCCTTCCTCCCGGTCGACTGAAAATTCCCCTGAAGCTAGCAACAACGCCGCTCGGGACGAAGCACCAGCGACATCGACAGCCTCGGAAGCTCGGTGCGAGACCTCTTACTTTTCTCTGTCGTATCTTTTCGTCTCATCATATCTGGCAGATCGTATCGCCCTCCAGCCCAGATAGTCGACCACTCTGCGGAACGTAATGACGATCCCGCTACAGGTGGTACTGCACCAGATCCAGCCGCCCAGGATGTCCAGTGCGATGCTATCTTTCCTTGTCTCTATCTCGCTCATCACTGCCTTTAGATCACAGCTCTTGCAGAAAATACTCGGAACTCTCGAAGAGTCTAACAAAACTCTCAAAGAGTCTACCCAAACTCTGAAAGCGTCTACGATCGCTCAAGAGACCGGCACCGACACTCGGTCCCGTTTTTGGGCCACGTACAAACGCCAAGCGGAGGACTATGACTCGGAGTTTCTCGAGAAATACAAGGACGACATGGACATCGTCCTGATTTTCGTCAGTACTTCAATTTGCATGACTCCTATGAATATGTTCCTGAAACTCGCCTTCAGTCTGGTCTCTTCTCTGCCGTCAGTACTACGTTCATCACCGCCTTGCAGTCGAGCCTCAGCCCCGACCCGACCGACACCACCAATGCGCTGCTCAGGCAACTGATACAAGCCACCAACAGCAGCGCCTTCGCTGGCCAGTCGTTAGACCCTCCCACGTGGAACGGGCCAGGTACTACTGTGATCTGGACCCAGTCGTTCCTATATGCTAGCCTGTGCGCGAGTCTTCTTGCTGCATTGGGTGCCGTGCTGGGCAAACAATGGCTGGGCCATTACCGGCGTCGCGGAAGTGGAACGATTGAGGACCGGGGCAAACTCAGGCAGAAAAAGCTCAATGCGCTCGAGGCATGGCATTTCCACGCTGTGTTGGAAGTGCTACCCGTTTTGCTGCAGATTTCGCTGCTTTTGTTCGGGGTTTCCCTCTCCGCCTACGTTTGGACGGAGCAATCTGTTATTGGCGGCGTCGTCATCGGAACCACCGCTTTTGGCATCCTGTTCTACATCTCAATAACGCTGGCATCCTTGATCTCGCCGAATTGCCCCTTCCGAACTCCGGTATCGAGCATCCTACCAGTCTTACTCCAGCTCGTGCCCCACAGTTTCAAGGATCATGTTGTCGTATCTTTCGACGACTTGAACAAAATGGAGATGGTGGCCTTAATTGCAAAGAAGATGATACTCTCACCAGTCACCTTGATCCTCAATGCATTTTTCTTTTTTATAGGCCAGGTCCAGGATGAGATAGTTCCTCGGGCTGGCCGCCTGTGGCAGATGTTGGTACATCGGTCACGGACTACACCTGATTCACCTGGCGGCTCGGAATCCTCACTAGCTTTGCGGTTGTTTCCGCCTCCGGACCCATTGAAATCACACATTGTGATCGTGATCGCAAGCGTGATGCTCTTCCCACTCACCTTGATCCTCCTCGCGAGTGTCTCTTTTGTAAATTGGGCAGAGGTTAAGGTAGCTCCTCGGGCTCGCCATCTCTGGCAGATGGTGTTACGTCGACCGCAGGCAACATCTGATTCACCTGGCGACCCGGAATCTTCATCAACTTCATCGTCCCCTCCGCCGCCGGACCCATTGGGACTAGACATCCCATCTCTTCCTATCGACTCGCAAGGGGCCCTATCAATAAAATGGCTTCTCGAGACATCCACAGATCCGGATGTCATTGCGACCGCAGCTGGGATGGTGCCGGAAGTAGAGTGGCCGGTCGAGCTGGACGTGTCAGATCTGTTCGGGCAGCTCCGAGACACGTTCAAGGGATGTTTCGTGCCCCTCCAAAACACCTCCAATCAATGGAAAATTGTGCCGTTTGGACAAGAACGAGCCCTTGTTTTCGGGAAAGCTATTGTGCACCTATATTGCAACAGATTCTACCCCTCTTCCAGCGGCCCTGACTTCTGCTACACGACTATGAGCGATGAGGCTGGCAATCGTGAATTACCTGCGCTTTTCGCATCGCTGGAACATTGTGACACGAAGAACGCAACCTCTACATTTGTTTGCGCCATAGCACGGCTCTCTTTGTCCGTTGGCGAAATGAAGTATAGTTTTGATCCTCAACCGTGGCACGAAGAATTGCCCCCGGTTCCGGAATCCTGTCGCACATGGGTGCCGGGCCTATTCCCCCACCTGCTCGCACATCCCCTGTGTCCTCTCACGCTGAAACTGACGGCTATGGCTGAAATCACAAGATGGATTACCTCTCCGCCTCTCCCCCAGCACATACTTTCCGACTGCATCCTGTCCGCCGCTATCCTGATAGGCGTGCGCATAGATCGGAAAGAGTTGGTGAAGGTTGATAAAAGGTCAGTTCACAAAATGATTTGTTAGGTGCGTACATCCAGCTAGCTCACTCCTCTCAGCTCAGCGATCGAATTGCTACTGGAACGGCTCCGAACGCACCTACCGACATTGAGCGACATGCGAGACGCACGGCATGTGGGCGTGCCGGCCCTGTATGCGGGGCCTCTTCTTCAAATGCTGTCCTGTCTTGTGGAAGCAGAGATGTTATCTCGTTTTGACACATGCGAATCGAAATCATGTGGCTGCAAGGTAGCGGAGTGGGGTCTGCGGGCCTGGCATTCATGGATGGGGGAAATAGGGGGAGTAACGACGCCCAAGGAGGATCCGATCAGAGTAGCAATGTCGGGATGCGCCCAAGCAGCTCTGCGTATCGGTGCCGTAGCTTCCTACGCCCACGGCCCTGTCAGCTGGGGCTCGTTGCGTCCGTCGTGCGGCAGCCCCCTAGGTTGGGAGATCTCAGATCAATTCCACTGGGTGCTTGCCTTCCTGAACCATCACCATGGAACACAGGACAGAATAGCAATTGCCGGTATGGTTGTTGTGCTCTCCCAATCCCGTCAGATTTCCCTCTGGGCGCACGAACCCGCATTCATTGCTGCCATCATTGTCGCCATGGGATCGGACAATCCCACTCGAGTTCGTCATATTGCTTTGCGCATCGCCTGGGAAATCAGAGGGGCTTTGAAGTCCCCGAACAACGCCATATTGCCTATGTTACCCGCCTTCTCTGCCGCCCTCCGCTCTGCCGTTTTGACCAACATATCTTCCGTGGAAGATACTACCACTCCGGATTCCCCCAACAGATACTTCTACGAGGAGCGAGATCTTCATTACGTCCAAATCATATACGCCCTCGTTCGGAGCTCTGACAACATTTGGTACAGACATCTGCACGATGATCAGCATTTCGATCGTTGCGTCTCCATTACCAAATATCCAGGCTTTGTGTTCACCACCACACCGATGGCAGTGTATCTCGCTGCGATAGTGGAGAACCTTGAAGCACACGGTACCGACCACAGCCTCACAAACGATGATGTCAAGCTGCTTAATCGTCGTGCGTGGTGCATGATGTATGCTGTCACCCGAGATCGAGAAGAACTCCTGGTGGCCCTCATAGCATCCACACAGAGACATCGCGATGCCAGTACCAGATTGGCCCAATATATCAGGGACGATATCCTGATCACGCTGGAGCGTCTCCAGCGGGAACAACCACGTAGTCCAGTGATCGACTCACTGAATGAGTTACTGGTATGGCCGCGCGCAGGATGAGGGGCTTGTGGAGGACATTGATACACAGGACCCTGTACGTATTGTCATTCCGCGTCTGCATGTTTTTTTTCTGTACCGCAGGAGGACAGATCTGGATGTACCAGTACTTATCATCATACCGCGGTAATTGATGTGCTGCACCGAGATGGGGATCCCGTCTTCCCGGCACGAAGAGTTCTAGAGATCTGAGTGAGAAACGAGTAGGATGCCTGTTGTGCGAATGCCTTACAGCGACGCCCATCAAATGTTAGTCCTCTCACCTAATCCGCGGAAACTCATTTAAGGGAAACTCAGCCAGCAAAGCCGCACGTACGAGCAATCCATTGCATTGAGGTGAACCGTGTCATCAATGTACCGTTAGAACAAACACAAAGTGCCTTCAGAGCCCATGCCCGGGTACCTCAGCTATGTCCCCTCCTGTCCCCTCGCATAGCGTGCACCAAAGCCGATGGTAGATTCTGTAGAAACTACGATGAGTGCGGGAAGACCGAAGCGAGTGGTGGCCATTACGAATTAATATGGTTGTCGTCGTTTATAGGACTCTAGGACCGGCGATATCCGGACGAACGGCGGCTGAGACGACTCAGCATGCGACATGCAGCCGGGGACAGACAGTGGGGATCGGTCGCCTCGATGTGCCGCCAAGATACTACAAAGTGTCAGTTGAGAGTGATCCATAGAATTGGGGACACCCGGGCCAGACGTATCCATGGGATTTACGCCAGCACGTTACTGTCCTCAAGAGAGGTGTCCAAATGGCAATTGGCATTGGCAACGCTTGGGGGTAAAGGTTGAACCTCTCTAATCGAATGAACAGGCGAGCCCGGGGGATTAAGGCTCAGTGGGTAGATCGAGCGCGGGATTCACGCTGAGGCCTGAGAATTCGGAGTAGAAGACCCCCCAGACGAAGATCTTACCACGGAGCACCAACGCCCGACTTCCCTACCCCCCACAGCCGCACGGGTCCGAGTCATGTCAGTAGCGACAACGCCTCGTTCTCGAGGACCAGGGCCAGGGACACATCCGCTGCATGCTCAGAGTTTAGGGCTTGAGTTCGAGGTTCATGACTCGCGCTAGCGTCCTGAGCTAAAGGCTCCCGCTAGCGTTCACAGTTAAAGCCCCCTCCTGGCGTCAAATGTTTGAAACACTCCCTTCGGAACGTGCGACTTGTCTGGGATCCGATACAAGAGAATGCTCGATTCGCAACAGCCTACAGGAGGGCGCTAGGTACGGGTCGGCTTGATGTGGGCGGCGGGTGAACGTAGATCGCAAATGACTTAACGTGTGTTGCGGATAGACTAACATAGGTCGCGTAGGATCTGATTCGAATTATGCCAGAGATGCATTAGGATCGCAAATGACTTAACGTGTGTTGCGAATAGACTAACATAGGTCGCGTAGGATCTGATTCGAATTATGCCAGAGATGCATTAGGATATAGCTCACTGCTATCACTGCCGGTGATGTGGGTCGCGTATATGGTTCGATCGCGTTCGTGATCGCCTCATCACGTCCCTCACGGCCGTGGAGGTCGAGGCGGCAAGGCTACGACGAACAGGCCTTCTAGATGGAGTACCGAGATAAGTGCGTCGCGAGGAGAAACGTCGTCGCAGAGCGCCCCTGCCTCGGGGGTGGTTTGTCGCACACAACACCCTAATTGAAAGTCCAAGGAATGATAATAACAAGGCTAGAAGACGCGGCAACACCCAGCGAGAACCTGACCGATATATATCTTGAAAACTGGACGGTGACCCCGAAGGCGTGGTAGGTAAATACCTCGAAGTAGTCGTGGCCATCGATGGGGGTGCCGGTGGATGTCGTGACCAGCACTGGGTAACGGGTAGCGATGGCGTTGTTTGGGGTCGTGGTGGAAAGGAACGTGAAAAGACTGTGTTCTACCAGGGCGCCGTCAGCGTCAGATAATAATATTTCCAGCGAGAAGAGTGGGTGATACAACACACATGGACCGAGATTCCATGGACAGGGAGCCCGTTGACAAGGACAATTCCAATGAGACCGCTGAAAGAGTTATGTCCACAGAGCGTTATCGCAGTCAAACCGCGCTGCTTCCACACGCCACGACCTCGATGAACCACTTCTCGGACATTACCCTGTCCCGCCCAGTGGACACCAGATGCCTCAGCGGCGTGACGCCAACAAAGGAATTAAGCAGTGATGTCCATGGCAACACTGCACCCGATGTCAGGGGGAGACAATGTGTCAAGGTGGGTGGTGGGGACTTTGGGGTGGGGTACCGCGTATTCAGATCTATGGATCAATCACAGCGAGATGTCAGAGAACGGGCAACGGGTCAGCACTTGTATTAGACTAGTAAAGATGCAACGGGGGTGCTTACTGCGGTCAGCTTGCGACGGAGTAGAGCAACAGGACGTTTGTCGAATGAGGACGGTCCAGTGCTCCTGATCGGCGCTCAGTGCAGGGTGAAGGAGTGATCCTGGTGTGGAGCATGATCATGAGCTACCTGTTTAACCAATGTGATATCACAGCCATGACGCACCACTCGCTTTCCAAGCCGCACCTCGTCCCGCCCAATGAGTACCAGGCGCCTCAGCTGCGTGATCTCATCCCCGGCATCCACATCCACACCATCGCCATTACCTGTGTCCATGCCATCCCCCAAAATCCTGCGGGTGTGGCTAGTAGACGATGGCCCAGTAGAGCGGGGTGTGCTCGGCCATGGAGCGCTCCTGGAGGGGTGCTAAGAGGGAGATGGATGTGTGTGAAGCGCATACGGTGAGGGCGGCCGCGGGATCATGCGTGGGGCTACTCAAGTCCTGGGTGAGTGGATCACCAGCCGCGGGGGGACGACGAGCTCGTGAATGATGTGGGTCGCGGGTGGACTTGGCGTAGGTCGCAAATGGGCTGAATGTGTGTGGCGATGGACTGTCGGCGGTCGCATGGAACCTGAATCAAAGCATGCCAGAGATACAGTGAATCATTAGGACGTACCACTTTCACCTGCCAAGACTCCGACAGATCACCCCCGAGCAGCGCCTTATCCTCAGCTACGTGACGCCGGCGCAGGGGTTATGCGGCCATGTTCGTGCGGCACTGTGCCGATGTCGGGGAGGGTGGCGAGAGTTTTGGGTGGAGCTCTGCGTGGTCGCCAGATCTGTGGGTCTCTGAGATACTCTCGGTAGAATGATAGATACATGTAGGGCAAAGAGTAGTCACTGCCGAAAGAGTGTCCTCGGGCACTGCCGAGCTCGAGCTTTCCTTCTCCAGTGTCGTCTTGAAGCCCGCAGTTCTGGTAAGTCGATTCTTTGCTGAACAAGGTCGTCATTATTATATTTTTTCGCCTTTAAAAGTACTCAACAAACACAGCATCAGATGTGTCAGTGTCCCCAGGTCGAAACTTTACCTTTCCTCGAACGACAGCACCGATCATCGACATCTATCGCGTCATGCAGTTCGTAACGGCCGAGTCGACGTCGCCGGGGGCCGAGCCGGACTATATCATGAGTCCCATTTCTACCCCAATGCAAGTGAGTGTCCCGCAGACGCGTTTCGTATCCATACCACCATCTCTTATCGCGTTTCGTCTCTCTTCTATCCGCCTTCTCCGCTCTCCTCGTACAACCACTGACAAGAAACCCAGTTCCCTACATAGACCACCTCTACTCTCTCGTAACCGCTGACATTCGCCCGCTTATCCCGACTAAGTGATGCATCAAGACCTGTCGTTTTCCTCGCCGGCATAGACGAGTACACGCTCAAGATCCAGAAGGCGGCCCAGTACTAGGGCTTCGAACCTCGCCAGCTATGCGACAAGCTCAGTCATCAATTTCGGGTGCGTCTCTGCTCCCCCCCCACTGCCCAACCCCTTTATCGCGCACAGAACTCGGCGACACGCACCAACATCAGCAGTACAACCTTCCAGCGTACCACGGAAGACACGCACCGCACACGTCTGGGTTACAGCCTCTCCAATCTCCCCGGCTTACCCCAATGAGATCATGTTGTGCTCGAAACAGGTGTGTGTGTTTTCTGCGCTCTCGAGAGAAGCTCGATGTTGATTGCGTGTGTGTTCCTCCGGTGTCTGTCCTCCATCCTCGTCTAGCCCTCGCCAATTCTATCACCCACACCACCCACGCAGGCCAACGCCGCCCAACGCACACCACCCCCTGGGTCCCCCTTCA
>MU266852.1:0-11222 GCA_021014945.1 Leucogyrophana mollusca | reverse complement strand
AGGTTGGTCCTGGTGCATATTTCCATTCTTGTTAGGGCATGGTGCCAGTGTGACTTCAGTACTGTACTTCGTACTGCTCGCTATAAGAACAAAGGATACATTGTGGGTACTTTTCGTAGCTTCCTACATTCATCACAACCACCTCAACTCTCGGTATGTGTTTCTATTGCACTGGAGGCACTTTATAAGTGTTTTTGAAGAGCTGCCGAAATTTTATGTACATGTCACGGTCACGACCAGCATGTGACGGAAAGCCGAATCAGTCCCAGGTGTCACGGTGTCACGGGCCTGCCAGATTGAAGGAAATGGTACAGTACCGTAGTTCAACAATTCACCGTATTTGGACGCAACCACCAGTATCCGATGTCAGCCAATATTGAGTGAGTCATCAAGTAAGTGTCATATTTGCGGCCAGTGGGCAATCAACAAGACGTGTCTCGTATGTCCTTCTATGAGTGCGACAGACAGCCCACCACACTTTAGGTTCAACAGTATCCCTGGACGCGAACTTTGCCGCCAAATCCTCAAGGACTCCTTACCCTATGACACACACGACTTCCAACTAAAAGCTATCACCCTTCTCCTCGACGGAGAGGATGTTTTGTTGATCACTGCAACGGGAACCGGCAAGACTGACACTTTCATTCGATTGATGCATATTATTCGGAAACTTTCCTCAAATCATGCCCTCGCCCCAGGTGTCTTTTTCCGTTCTGATCTGGCAATGATCATTACCTGCCCAACCAAAGCTCTTGAGGAGGAGATGGTAAGTTCATTTGCAGGTCACGCACTGACAAAAGCCATTAAGATCTATTTGTAGGAGACCAAAATGCGACAGGCGCAGCTCACCACAATAGCCATCAACGCTGATACTGTGGAAGCCGCACGAAAGGAGAATAGGAACCTTTTTAGAGAAGCCTGTGTTGGGATCACGATGATTCTTGTCTCCCCTGAACAATTGAAGTTGAGCAGTTTTGCTTCTGTTCTAGATGACCCAAAATTCTCTCAGAAGATATCCATGATGGCCGTGGACGAAACCCACCTCTTGCTAATTTGGGGGAAGGGTTTTCGAAAAGACTTCCTGCAGATCAGTTTCATGCACGCAAGACTATGAAAGCATGTCCTGCTTATTGCAGTTACTGCTACTCTACAGGCAGGAGCACCCACTCGAGAAGTATGTCAGTTCCTTGGGTTTAAGTCGGGTTAGTACAGCACCATTCGCCGGTCAAACATGCGACACAACATACAAATCATATTCCGCACCTTACAATCAGGCCTCGGCACTACGAGATTCCCGGAGCTCGATTGGATAATAAAAGACAGCAGAAAGAGGCTCTTGTTCTGTCGAACGTTGCGCTTGGTTTCCGGGTCAACACCTACTTGTGGAGGCAAATTCCAGTGATCCAAACCACGCTAAACGAATCAGACTGTTTAATGCATTGAACTGGAAGTCATACAACAATGAGACACTTGTGTTGTGGCGCAATAAGGACCCGCATTCACCAGTCATCATGGCGACGTCCATATTTTCCGTTGGCATTGATGCCCCGTGCTTCGATGATGTGGTGGTTGTTGGAGAATCGGAGAGTGTTGATGAATATTGGCAAATGCTTGGGCACATCCGACCATGGCAAGCCACGAATATGCCTCGAGGCATCCTTTATATCACGCCAGGCGCTGTTGCCACAGCTATGGACATTGTTGAGGAGGGACAAATGCCATGCATATGCACAGGTAAAAAAAAAAGTGTCGCCAGTGGCGGTAGAGTGGCCATGGATGTCCCAATGGCGGAATTGATCCTGGCGCAGTGCAAAGTGGAGAAGTTAGACAAACTGTATGAGAACCCAAAGGACGATGTACTGTGTAGCTGCTCATACTGCAAGGCACATCCTCCTGCACTGAAGAAGACTGTATGCAACTGTAGTGGATGCCATCCCGAAGCCGAGAATTCCATGGAGACGGAGGTCAAGGATGAGGGTCTGATAACAGTGAAACCCAAGGAGAAGCCACTGAAGAAGCAGTGCTTGACAAAGTTAAGGCGAGAGCGTGCTACGAAGTGGCTGATCGAGTGGCGGTATTCTGTGTGGGATAAGGCGGATGAGGCAAGCTGTGGATGGCTTCCGCCAGATGTTTTTCTACCTGAACCGACGATGAAAAACTTACTTGATCATTTCTACAACATCCGAACCATCGACAACCTCCTCCCACACATCTGGCACATCAAACTCATTTCTCGCGAGGGTGAGGATCTTCTCAAGGCGCTCCTGGCAATGCACCAAGAACTGGAGGAGCTCCAGCTTAAGCATAGACAAGGATTACGTGAAGCTCGTGCATTGCAGGCATGGGAGGAGGAAGCAGAGGTGTTGGACTCGGACTCGGAGGCGAGTGGTGTCGAGGAGCCCATGATAAGGTGGAGGATCAATCATTTGTGAGTACGCTGATGGTCATACCAGTGATTTTCCACCACACATCCGCTAATCAACCTTGCTGTGTAGGAAAAAAAGGATTGAGCCCTTGTTTCAGTAAATTACACCTAGATCAAGTTAATATAGATTATCTGCATTGTCAATTAGCTGAGAACATCGCAAGGTAAAGGCACTCACATATACATTCCTTCATCCTCGGAGTCGCTATCGTTCTTGCCGTGGTCAGGCCCCCGGAAGCTCCCTATGAGGTCCAGCCTGAGGGCTCGAGTACGCTATTCTGGACAGACCCCATAGGGTCACGTGATATTAGAGGTACCAGAGCTGTACATATTCTACAACGCTACGGCAAGTGAAGGACTACTATTTCTTCTTGACACTAGGTATCTTGATCGTGGGTGGAAGCTTGAGAATGATTTTCTTCACGGAAGGCTGCGCTAAAGCATGCCATTGACGGGTGGCAACTTCTGTAAGGATGTAGTGATTGGTGAAGTGTCGACTGAAGGGATTCTCGCCCAAGTGGTAGACCACTTGTTCTGCAGGTGCGTGTGTATGAAGCTCGAATGCCTTGTACTGGTGAGTGAATAGCGGGATCGAGGGGCCATGGTTGACATTGTCCTCTTGATCAGTATCAGACTCCGAGCCTGATGGTAAAGCACCGTCTTCAGGCAAAGCAAGATCCTGCAATTAATGTCAGGATAATCTGATATAGCAACAGCGTGCCGCTCACTTGGTCCAAAGGGTGATAAACGTGCAGGGATAGATATGAGAGAGACGAGATGTTGGATGCCGACTTGACAGACCCATGTCAGTTTTTGCCCTTCTCATAGAGATCGAGTAGCTCTCCCATATACATCCTTTTGCTGCTGTGCACGATGACAAAGCTACCGTGTTTCAAAGGATAGAGCGCTGTCATGTTCCTGGTTAGGATACCTGGCAAACCTTCCTTCCACTGTTAGCAAAAACAACCACATAACGGTTGCGCTGGGTGCTCACTTTTCGCTGCCGTGGTCTTCTGTACTGCCTTGGCAACTGTTGTCCATCGAATTTCCCTCGCTTTCTTTGATTTTTTGAAGCCCCGTCGAGCTCTTGAGCAACATGAAGGTGCTGTGAGAACTCCTGTGGTGTAGGACCTGGTGGAACCGTTTTCTTGTCAGCATCAGCCTCCATCACCCAATGAAATGCGAATTTGGATTCAATTTGCACCACGCGCTCCGAGTGGACCTTTGTTTCAGATTGGGAGAGCTGATGAGACTTGAGGATCAAGTTTATCGATATCTTTCCAGCGCTGTCGATGAGGGCAATGCCCACTTTCGGTATGGTTCTCTGCTCCTCAGGTATGTTTGCTGTAGCGTCTGAATTGGATGGGTCTATTTTTTTGCCAACTGATCCACAACTCCCATTATCTTTGGAGGTTGTGATACTGGCCTCGATCGACTTGACCTACGTAATGAGATTGTCGTAGTCCTCAGAAAGCGCAGCATATCGAGCGGTGTCACGAGTGGCAGAGAGTGTGATTGACGCGATGTTTGAATCAGTCTTGTGACAAGGACTGCTGGAGTTGTCACCATCGTTGTCGGTGCCATCACGACCAGATGTCGTACTTCCAGACTCGTCGTTGTCGCTATTGGACTCCAGTTTCTTTTTCCTGTCCGTCTTAATGCAATGTGGCGGTGTGCCAAGGGGAGCTAGCTTCAATGGCGACTTTGGCAAATGAGCAGCAGGGATATAAAGCAGCTCCTTGCAGATATGATGCCTTTCCGCTGCACAATAGCCTCCAACAAGCGGTTGAAATATTCCTGCATAAAATCGAGAGCACAGAATGATCCGGGTCGCCCTGTGAGATTGACAAGCATGCTGCGCAACATGGCATCATAGAGTTCTGGGCTTGATTCAAGCTCCAGTGAGGTGATCCGCTCAAGAAGATAGCTGACGTATTTGGTGTGAGTCAAACCTGCGAAGGTGAATGGCATAATTTGCATGAAGGACTGAGAATGAGCAGATAGTTTCTGCACCTTCATGGCTTCATACACTCTACCAACGTCACCTTCAGCTGTCGCAAGGGCGCACTCTCGTGATAGCATAGTGTCGCGCAGGTAGGAAATCTCCTTTGCGAGGACAAGGTCTCCACGAAACAGCTCAGTGTTGTTGGGTTCACCTCGCTTTTTGGTGTGTCGAGGCTTGCTTGATGCTGCATTTTCAATATCGTTACCGGACTGCTGAATGCCAGTCCACGCAGTGCCTTGTGGTACTGTTTTTGCCCAGTTCGAGTCGAGTGTCACATCAGAAAGTGCTCGATGTATTGCACGTGTGCTTGAGTACCCTCGATGAAGTTTCCGGGCAATGATATCCAGCTCCTCAAGATCGGGGAGAGCATTTTGAGCGGCAAGATCTGAGAAGTATTGGAAGATATCCTCGGTGCCGAGATAAATCCTAAGTTCGTGAATGAGCACATGAAGCACCGAGACCGAGAGAGCAAGAGGCTGCTTACCTCCAACAGTTGAGCATCCGGACATCAGCTACCAGGTATGCAAGCTCCGAGAATGGGTAGTAGTCCACTTTCTTGAGACTTGGAGGTGCAGTTCACCCGATTTTGGTTGTGCTGTTGCCTAGTGATGATGGATCGCGGGATAACAAGTCGTCCCAGTGGCTCTCGTAGATGCGGCTCATGTCTGTCCATGCCGTATGCCAGGCAGCTAGGCTTGGTTCAGTTGCCTTGGAACTCTTGAATGGGTCATCGTGAAACTGCAGGTATTTCTTGAGCTGATGTACCTTCTCGTAGGTGAGTCCATCACCTACAATCAACCAAACAACGCTGATATTCTTCTGCTGCCTGTCCCGTCTGCTCTAGAAAGTCCAGAAGTGCGTCTTTTAGCTCCGTTGTCACTGTCTCATTCTTCCCACACGTTGCCAGTGGATGGACTTTGGAGGCATGGTCAGGGAGTTGTAATTTGGCACCACAAGTACGATACAGCATGGCTGTGTGCTTCTTGAGATGGTCGAGCCCAGGTATGTATCTTGCGAGTGTAAAAAGCCACTGTAGCGTCATGATGGTGTCAAGGTGATTCTGGTTGGTGAAACTGTAGAGTTGTTCCACAGTTAACTGGCTCCGCATGCTTTCAGTGAGTTGCCGTTGCTTATCGTCAAAATCATAGGCTTTGGGGTCGATATCCTCAAGTTCAACATAGGTGGCTGCCAGGCCGACCTTCATGGCCACGTTCGCTCATCCAATTCGAGCGTCACGCTGCAGGAGATAATTCTGGACGTTGTCGGTTACAATAACACCCCAATTGGTAAGATCTTGCCCGCACTCTCTCACCCGCGCTGACTCCTGCCTTGACATCTCCTGCAGAGCTCTGGTCACAGTGCTCCATGCCACTGTGCTCCCAATCCGACTGTTATATGCAAAGACATCAAATGACACCGACATTGCAAAGTCATACAGTCCATGTGCAGCAGGTAGGAGTTGGGCTTCACGGTTGCGTGAAAAGTTCATTGACGAGATAGTATGGGCGGCAACCTGTTCGAGGGATGATTAGTCTTTCAAGGTTGTGCTTTGTGAATTTGCTCACCCCTTCGACAGGACAGTTTTTACGAACTTGGATGACACCATTTTGTACACGCGGTTTTCGCAAACATATGGCAATAACATAATCCCATCTCAGTGGTTGGTGTTTCTTTATCACCGCTGTGACTGCTTCTACTGTTGTTGAGCCAATGTCCCCCCACTCCCGATTTTTCTTGCCTGCAGATGCTGTAGTGCAAGCATGAAGCCCACTCATCGGCTGGACAACACTCTCAGCCTCTTGTAAGAGCCTTTTTTTCATCGTCTGGGCTGCGAAAGATGATAGTGCCGGGCGGACAGGCTTTATCTCTGTGTATGGCACAGTGGTGCTATACATCAACCCGTAGTCTTCAGAAGACTCAGGTATGACTCCATCAGGGCTTTGGAACCATGCGTCCACGATAGCAGCAGGACCATGATTACATGCTCCTTTGAGGAACTTTGCAACATATGCCGCATGCTGGTGAGTTCGACGAACTTTGTCACCTGTTGACTTGTCTTTTAGCTGAAACAGATAATATAATAGGTCACCAAGGGTCCACCGATGCCGTTGAAGGACCTGGAAAATGTCATTGAGTTTGTCATTGTCTGATCTCCGTGGTGAGTACGTTCTTGCCTCGGAATGGGCTGTTCTTTCCAGAGCCACTACACCAGCATTTTCCAGAAGCTGGATACCTTGAGCGAGGTCTGTTTGTCTGGGAGGAGACCGAGCACTGTCTGACTCAGTACTCTGCGTAGATCCTTTCTTTCTCTTGCATGGAGGGGCCCAAGGAGTATGCTGTGAATCTGTTGCAAGGGGGAAGTTTTCTCGATCTGATCTTTGTCGTTTTCGTGCAGGTGCATTAGGTGGTTGTAGGGGGGAGGGTATAGGATGTTTTGGCATGTGGTAGGCAATGGGTTCAACGTGATATTGAACAGCAGCTGATCATGATTCATAGGAATCTACTTGGAACTGCTAGAAGTATGGAGGGGCAGAAGGGGATAGATTTATTGCCGGGAAAGGAGAGTTAGTGTTATTGTTTGAAGTCAAAGGAATGTGGTAATGATTATGCATCGGGTATGGTATGTAGCAGTCTTGTAGGCAAGGATGAGGAGGAAAGCATCACACTAGGGGCTTGCTCATCCTGGTGACAAATCTATGTCCCGGTGACATGCCGTGACGTGCCGTGATGTGCCGAATTCTCGGCAATCGCTCAGCAGAACGAAATGTTGACCAACGGTATTGATGGTGCACATGCGAGCAGACCATTGTTGAGAAGGAACAACTATCTTCATTTGAAACTTTGGTCTGCCTACGGGAGACTAAAAAATACTGATCTTGCTGTAAAACAGCTGTATCTCGAAATCCCAACTCTGCTCCCATCTACCCATCATGGTCTACCAAAAAATCAGTACTGACATGAAAGAACAAGCTTTGAAGTTGTTGGGTGATGGCTGGGAGATGGACGAGATTGCTGATGCTTTGGGCATCTCGGAGAAAAGTATCGGGCGCTGGGAGGACAAGATGCTGCAGGAGGGTAGAGTTGATACTCCCAGTATTCTTCATGGGCGCCGTCGGCTTCTCAATGCCACTGCAATTGCCGAACTCCAAGAACTCATCAAGGAGTCGCCGTCTCTCTTCCTCGACGAGATTTCAGAGTGGCTTGCCATCTATCATGATCAACCAATCTCTACAGCTGCTCTTCACAACAATCTCCATGACCTTGGTTTGACCTACAAGGTGCTCAAGCACACTGCTGCTCAACGAGATGAAGATCAGCATGCAGCTTGGTGGCTGGATATGGCCACCAATTTTTTAGCCGATCAGTGTGTATGAGTCATTGATGAATCTCTTTAGCTACAATCCTGTAGTCTTTGGTACAAACTGCTGGAGGGTATATCCTTAAAGCCCCTATCCCGAAAGGTATATAAGGAGGCCTGAGTTGACCCAAAAATCTGCTAGACGTCAGTGCTCTAGCAAATTCACTCACGACCAGTTTCCAAATATGCACCTCTTCCTTGCCATTCTCACAAAACCACACCACAGACCCAGACACTTATAAAAACTCATACTTTCTGAGGCCACCAACGAACGACCACGTTATTAGCAGTTGGTGTTTGTCTGAACTGCTAACCGTGGAGGAGAAGGTTTGGTATATTAACTTATATTGAACACCATCCTAAGAAGACAACGTGGCCGTGCACCTGCAGATGAAAGAGCTGTGGAAGTAATTGGCCATGATTGGGGAGAGCGCTGGAGTATAATTCCAGCCCTCTCATTGAATGGCTACATTGCACTACGAGTTGTTTGTGGGTCTGTCGATGATGGTGAATTCTATGATTTCATTATCAATGATGTGGTATGCAAAGTTTACAGGTTGCCTTTATGTGTTCTACTTCCCAATCAACTCTAGCTTCCACAGATGAACCCATACCCTCAGCCCCAAAGTGTTCTCATCATGGATAATTGCTCTATACACAAGAGTGACGCCCTCCAGGTTGCTGTTGAGGCTGCTGGTAGGGAAATTGATGTTCACTTTCAAGTTCAGTATTGATATTGTTTCACAGGGTGCCTTCTACTTTTCCTTCCCCCTTACTCACCTGACTTAAACCCAATCGAGGAGAGCTTCAATGTCGGTATGTATTTGGGGAGATTCATTTCTTCTGAGACTGACCTTATTATAGTTAAGGTTTGGCTCCGCCGTGCTTGGAGGAGGCTCTATGAGAGTGAGGCGCCTCTTGCTGATTTGTACGAGACTTGCATGAATGCAGTGACCCCTGAGAAGGCAAAGGCGTGGTTCATACATTGTGGATATCAGGTGTAGTTCCTGCATGACAAATAGATTGATTATCAAAAGTACGATAGTGGCTGTAAGCCAGGTGAATGAAAGTAAAGGGACATCTGTGAGAAGGCAAAGTCAAACATTAAAAAGATAACACAAGTAAAATGAGTGACATGGAAATGAAGGTAGATGTTAGGGTTCAGACCAAAACAAAGGGAATCAGTATACTACTTCATTGCAACCTTTTGTGCTGCCTTGGCCTCCTTGCAATACTTCTTGTCAGCACGAATAACCCGATTCCAATCACAAGCAAGGAAACCAGCCTCCTTACGCTGATCCTCAGTGATGGATTCAAGTCACCCACACGATATCCAAGTTTCTTCAATCCTTCATACTCTTTCTCTCCGAGAGAGCTCTTCTCGCAGAACTCATCAAGTTCACATGGAGGGAGCATTGGTGAAGATGGAGCATGGTCGGAAACTGCAGTGGATGGGCCAGCTGTGGGTGGTGGCGGTGGCAGCGAAGCATAGCCTGAAAGATGTCCATGACCATGAGGTGCATGTGGAAACCCTGCAAAATGAGGTGATGGAGGGAAGTAGCCATATGGGGACCACCCAGAGGGTGCAGGAAAAGGAGGGTAAGGCATGTAGGGGTTAGCATGAGCAACTAGTTGTGATGGAGTGACTGGTGCCCCCACAGATGCTGATGCATTGCCACGAGCACCAGGCTTGTACCCGATAGACTGGTCTTTCTGGAAGAACTTCAATGCCAGTGGAATACGGGCATAATCAGGCTCCTCACGGAGCTATAGTGCTGTGAATCAGATATTTTGCAATAGCAAAAGACAAAATACTTACAATTGTATTCGCCCATACCAGGAGACGGTTATGCGACAGCTCGAAGTGCAAGTCCTTTGGTTGATAGTGAAAGCAGTGAATGGTGTCGTGGATGTCACAACGGCCGATGGGATAGCAGTCCTTAAGTGAGTTATAAATAGGCTTGAGCCTCGCATCCAGAGAGAGCTGTCCATTATAGCTGACTTAGCCATGCCATTGATCATTAGTGAATATCATACCTTCTTCTCCGACAATGTCGCAGTGCCATCATTGGTGGGATTGCCCTCATTTACTGGACATTTGTTAGCTTGAGCCCAAGGCTAAGTCACTAAATGACAACTTCGCAAAAACTTTTTGACAAGACTCTTAGCTCACAGGTAGATCTTGCTTTTTCTTAACTGGACGGGCCATCGAAACAAAGAGCATTCCATTGGAAGCCAGCTCGGATGCTTGAATTTGCTTCAGCATGGTGACATAGCCCTTATCGTGCCAAAGCAGAAGGGGAGGAGTGGCCCTTCCCCTTCACGAACTTCGGTGGTTCAAGGACCTCAATATAGAGGGGGAAGCTCACGAATGGGTCATCTTCAATCACCTTCTTGGGACGGCCATGTTTTGGCGCTGTTGCTGGGGCCACAGTGGGTGACAGTGGGGCATCCGACTCTCCATCAACATTGGATGGGGTCACGGCACGGGCCTTCCCTTTACGCGCAGATGGTTTCGATGCCTTCCGCACCTTCTTGGCTTTTGACTGCTTCGCATGCACACATAGACGGAGCCAGCTGACGAGACAGAAGTTGCACGTTCTCGTTTAATTGCCCATTTTCAGTCATTCCGTCCTTTCGATTTTTCAGCGGTTTCATACGCATATTACTCTGTCGCAAAAATCACAATTCCCTTGTCAGGTCTTGCGCCAGCTTACGATCTTATCAGACGTGGACAAGTGTATTGTAAGGTCTCATGAGTAGTGTTGTTTTGGCCCGGCTTGGCCTGGAAGCCCTGGCTTTGGCCTGGCTTCTGGGGGCTAGGGCTTCCGGAAATGTTGAGCCAGACCGTCAGTGAAGGCTCCGGCCTGGCTCTGGCTTGGCCCGGCTCAGGCCATGGCCCAAAGACATGGAAAAGCTTGATCATTGTATGCAATGCTGGTACCTACATAGTGGACTGATTTTCTGTCTCATCAGAGTCCTCGGAGTCTTCAGAAAATCGACGTGGACATGGTGAATCAAAGGTACAAACTTGATTGAGGGTAACTAAAGTACAGGGGTTTTTACACCTCAGGATACCCTCTGGGGGACCCTATAAGGCTCTACTTATCGTGGTAAGAGAAGAGCCTTAAAGGGTCTCTACCCTGTGGTTGGACCACAGGTTTTGGCCTATAGAGTGGGCCAAAAAGTGAATAGGGTCCCACAGGGGCCCAAAAGGCCCAGCCAGTGTTGGCCCATTGTCCCACCGGTTTGTGGGTCCATTTAATTGGCCCATTTTTGTGGGACAACATGGGGTACTTCAGGTCGACCCAGTGGGCCAATATGCAAATGGGTTCAGCTAAATTAAATTATTACATAAATAAAAATAGCAGTAAATAATCACAAATAAATAGTGACAATAGGATATATCCAAAAGTGCTAGTGAAAGGCTAGTC
>MU266851.1:0-11245 GCA_021014945.1 Leucogyrophana mollusca | reverse complement strand
GTCGAAAGGACGCCCTTGGCTATGTCGATAGGGACAAGGTCCTTGGTGGTGTCCAGGACCGCTATCACACCGGATAAAACAGCTAAGGTGTTTTCGTGACTTTGGGTCTCTTGCGTGGACGATTTTGGGGAGGTCTTAGCCTGTGAGACATGTTATTTACAGTGTGAAGGGTTGATACGCCGCGTACTTTTCCCCGCCATTGAAACCGGGGCATGTTTGTGCTTGAGTAGTAAACGAGGAAGAGGCGCTGCGGTGTGCACGAAGCATCCAAGAAGGGTAGGCAATGCTGATGGGAAAGGACGAAAACGCACCTCCATGCTATGACCTCTATTTTTGTCATGCAATCATCCCTCGCAGAACGAGTTTGTATGAGATGCACATCATTCTTTGCAGCAGCGTCGACCTCACAACGGGTAGGCTAGACGGAAGATGGTAGCAAGAATCGTGGATGTCACGCATAAGTGCTAAACGAGCGTCCCGACACCACAATTGCACCAGGGAGAGACGAGAAAAACTTGATAGTAAAGCTGTGATACTGTATGTATGAAGTGCCTGAAAGAATCGATAACGAATGAAAATCGTACTTACCTCTCGCAGGGCATACGGTATCTGAGCTCACCATCCGAGGTTCAACAACAGGATGCCCGAAGACAAAGAGATGTAACTGGCCGAATAACTTATTTGGGAGGACGACCGAAATGCGGGGGAACTGGGGTTGACACTCGTGGTTTAGATCACGCAGAATGGCGCGCAAGCCGAACCCCACTGCACCGCCACCCACGGCCCTCCCTGTGCTCCCACCACCTTCGCCAAGTACTGCTGGTGTATTGGCCCCGCCTCTTACAATTAATGTCGTACCCGCGCCCTGCACACCACTCGCTCACCGGAGTTATTCCGCCGATAACACGTTTCTCCATGGACAACGCGTTCCACTACACTGAAAACGCGCTCTTCGTCTCCACGCTCCTCAACCACGCTATCCCTTCCCGAATCCTCACCAGCACCTGGACGAGGAAATGATGGGAAAACTAATACGGTAGACGCGTGCTTCATGCAGAGGACGGCACCCGGCAGCGCTCTCGGCCCACCTCCTCTCGTACCACTGCTCACCTCCATGATCCACTACCGCCAAACTCACACCCATTCCTCTCGTCTCCATCGCCGTTCATGTGCCTCTCCACTGCTTGCTACCATCGTTTTTCGCTCTGTTCTGTCAACCAAATGACCATGTGGTCATCGTTCCGTTTCACCTCCATACCGGCATTCCGTTGCCATTCACTGTCGTGCTCATACGTCGTGCGCCCACCCCCGACCCTCTGTTGTTTCAGTCACCCGCCCAATCGATTATCGACAGCATGTATGTCGCCAGCAGCATGCCTTGCCGCCCCCCGACACAAACAGAACAGGTAGCTTAAAGTGTGTGTTATATGTACGACTCTCAATTTCGATCACTGCCCGACTCCTCCCAAGTAAACTCGGGTGAAATTTCCCTCTCTCCGGACTGGATCGGGAGCGCGGAGTGAAGGGCTGGCTGGCTGCGCGATTGTCGTTTCGCGAGACCAGACCCGAGAATAAAAGTCGGGATGACTATATACCACAGTGACGCGGGCTCGACTTGCCTACAAGCTCTCGCCTCCTCCCAACCATCCCTCCTCTCCATATAACAAACGCTTACTCCATTCGCCGTATGCCTTCTGTATTCGAATGTCACGCTGGCGCAGGGAAAGCGAATTGGGAGAGCGAGCACGTCGCTCAAACATGTTACTTCCCTGTTGGTCCAGGGCCTTTCTGTCCAACGGTCCTCGTGGCTTTCGAGGCCACAGGTGCGTTCCAGTGACTTAGGGCGTGGTACACGCTCGAATGACAAAGTTTCATTCTCATCGCCCCAGCGTCACCCACTCGAGCCTCGTCCTCACCCTTCCCCCGGCCCTACCTACGTCCTTCTCCAGCACCCGCCCGATGTCAAAGTTCTCCATTATGTGACGCGCGAAAGGGAGGTGCTCGCACAGAGGCGTACCTTCCCTCATTAAACACGGCAATCCCACGTACAAGTCATACCGCAACCCTGCGCACAAGCCGTGTGGCTGCTCCCACACTGTCGCGTCAGTACTCGGCGCCGACCGCAAGCATTCCATCTTCGACGGATACCTTCCGGGATATGGTTCCTGTTGTCGTTCGAGGCAAATTGATCGAAGTGAGCGTAGACGTCGGGCATGTAGAAACCGTGGGTCCGGCCCATTGACTATAGCGAAGTTTCGTTACCGCCTCGAGCGAGAAAATAACGACCACAAGCGGGCTATCCAACTCCAAGTGTTCTTCCTCCGCTTCGCTTTCTTCTCCTTCTGAACTAACATAATGTGCGCGTGCGTTTGGGCTAAACGAGATCTCTGCCCACGCATCTCGGCTTGAATTTGAAGTAAAATGGGCTGCTTGTCGAGGAGCAAAAGGACGATGTCCCAACCAGAGTCTCGTGTGCCGAGAAACCGGCACATACTTGAGCCCAGATCGAGCATGCCCTTCCATGAAGCGCATAGGAGCCCTTCGCGCTCCTTGCCCCTAGCTTCTGCGACATTGGACCACTTCGTGGTCGCCAAAACCATATTTCGGTAGACAGATTCGCCACATAGGAGTTGTATGGCACGGAAGGTCTCCGACGGATTGCGGGTTTGCGTAATTTCATGGAGATAAATTATCCCTGTGATTTCCTTCTTCATGTTGTACCTGACACATAGTGAGTGTCCGTGGCGGTATCAGAGACTGCGTAACTCACGAATCAGCCAGCCAGCCGGCAGTGTACCTCAAAATCTCGGAGTCATCAAGGTATGTATCATCAAAGCCAGGAGTCTCGACGAAGACGACACGACGGTGAGCGTCGTCGGGATGTGGGACAATGACATGTTCAATTATTGCAGATTGCGCGGTTGGGCTGTGGCAAACCGTGAGAGCGTCTTTCCCAGCTACAGCATTGATGAACTATACGCATCCGGCAGAGTTAGCAAGAGTGACCAGAAATCGGGGACGAACGCACACTGCTCTTTCCTGCCCCTGTTGCACCCATAACGCTGAGAATAAGTGAGTTTACCTCACAGAACGGGGGGATGGAACGTACAGAATAATGATATCGTTGTCCCTGGCGTCCTCCACGAAAGTATCGTTCCACATCTGTCCCTCTTGCCCACGCGCTGGTTCTCGTTTTGTGTGCTGGCGGGTTTGCGGGTGTAAATGAGGCGCACGTGAGGCTGCAAAAGCAAGCGCTAGTAAGGGGCTTCCATTATGGTGGTCCAAATGCACCTAAATAAGCCTACCGTTGCCGACCAGGACCCGGGCTGAATTTGAATGAAAATGGCAAGAATAAGTTTTGTTTTATGTCGCATTTCAGGTTGTGACATCCAGGATTCCGAACAGTGCCACTTTCTTGTGTCCTCGTCACCGTCGGCGAGCCCCTCACCACACCTCGGATCTCACATTATCGCTCTGTCGCATTGCTGACAGACCAGGTGGACACTTTGCAAGGTAAGATTCACTTGCACTGTGCAGCAGACTAACTCAACTTTAGGCTTTGTTCGAGAGTCGACCGGAAGGAGCGTTCTTGTCAAACAACCATCAATCTCCCCGCAACAGGCGATTGCTTCCGACGAGTCCACTCGACCACGTTATCAACCCGGTTCCTCCCCTCAATGTCATGCCTGATGCCTCCACAACAAAACTCCCGGCGGAGGGTACGCATTAGCGGTGACATGTTTGCAAGGCCAGCTCACTGGATACATAACACGAGTGACGTGGTGAGGAAAGTGGGAATTCCCGGATCCGAATGGATTCGAGGTTGACGGCCCCGATCCCTGCGCTCCCGCCACCTCCGCCTTGGGCCAAGTACACTGCCGGTGCACTTGCTTCGCCTCCTACCGCCGTCGTATCCGCGCCCCGAAGGCCACTCGCTCACCAGTGCTATGACGAAAAACTCATACGATAGACGCGTGCTTCACGCAGAGGACGGCGCGTAGCGTCTCTTGGCCCATCTTTTATCACGTCCGTCTCGATTCATTGCTCAGCTATTCCACTGCCGCCATACTCATACACATTCCTCTCGCATCACATCCGCCTCGTCTCTACGTGCATATCCTTCATTCTCGTCCCTATCGCCCTTCATGCTCCCCGTCTCTCCTTGCTACCATTTCCTTTCGTTCTGTCCCGTCAACAAAATGATCGTATAGTCTTCGTTCCGTTTCGGCTCCACAATGGTATTCTGCTGCCATTCACTTTCGTGCTCGTCTTGCATTAACCTTCCACTCTAGAATACATAGCTTGAAGTGCGTGCTGTATGTACGAGTCTCAATCTCAATGATTTCCCAGCCAGGACCACTGTTTGACTTCTCCCAAGTAAGCCTGGGTGAAAACCCTCTTGCTCCAAGCTAAGATCATGATCAGGGACGCGGAGTGAATGGTTGGCTGCGCGACTTTCTTTCGCGAGGCCAGGCCCAGGGATAAAAGTCCAAATGACTATGTTCCACAGCGACGGAAAGAGAAGCGGGGCTACGCAAGTGTCTCCGCCTCCCCGAAGTGTTCCCCAACACATAAGATGTTCGAACGCCCCGTGTCCCCGCATTGCTGTCTTCAGACTCCATGTCCGAGTCGGCGTCCCTCGCAGCGTTGCGCCGTGTTCGGAGGCCGTTTCTGTCTCGAGGAGGGCCTGCGTACACTCGCTTCGGTGAATGTATGATTATAATCAAACGAGCACACGCGTTGATCGAATACACGTCCCATTGGCTTTCCGAGTGACCCATCAGCAGCTATTGGCGGAGATGCATACATATTTCCGATTGCTCGACGACATATTGACCATCCCTGCTCGCGAGGCCGTGGGGGATCGCCCTCATGCGCCTCGGATGGAGAGAAGTGTACGTGTAAGTGGTGGGTGGGGATGTGTTTCGTTTTCGTTTGCGCGGCCTGCTGTGATTGCTGGCCTTGGGTCTTGTTTTCGGTGCGGCCAGGAGCATCCGGCAGCCCATCCGACAAGAGAAGCAGGTCTGGAATGGACCTTGATGCCTTGGCTAGCTCTACCGCTCTCCACCTTCTTAGCAGCCTACTGTAGTATATATGCCCGCTACCCACAGGCTTGCCAACTCCATCGGTGTACCTCATGAAATCGACTGTGTAGTGGACATCACACGGTCGACTTCATGAGGTACACCGATGGAAGGTGTTGCCCGGGAGCATCCGGCAGCCCATACGACAAGAGAAGCAAGTATGGAATGGACCTTGATGCCTTGGCTAGCTCTAGCTCGCAGAGGGGTGGGATTCCGCCCTTTGGTACGCCCAGTGGATATGATAGGGTCGTGGGTAGCTGGGGGGGAAGTCATTCGGTGGATTCGACATGCGATGGTCCCACGTCGAGAACTAAACCATTCAATGGGTCGAGCGATTGGCCCCTTGGATTTGGTGCGTCCGGGGTGCGTGGTAGCCGGTATCTGTGGGGACGATTAGCCTACCAATACCATTATTTTCCAAATGTGTGATTGGCTTGCATCGAGAATCGACGAATCTTGCGAGGTGCGTGCTCCCCTGCTGCATTTGTACTACAGTTGATTCATAACACCGCGCCCGAGAACGTGGTGGGTGACCGGCTTACCACTCCAGCGAGGATGTACGGAGCTCTGACCTAGATATAGGTCTTATTAGTACAAAGGGGTCACGGCGCCAGTGATAACTCCTTGTGCCATGCACCGGCTGCGTCGGGGCTTTCTCCCATAGACAGGTTTGTCAGGAGGTCCGAACGTGAGTACACGGCGAAAGGAAGCGGGGACAATCGCGCGCAGTCACACACAGGCGTGACAATAGTCCGAGCTTAGGGAAAGAAAGCGACGGCGAAGCGTGTGGTTGCAATGAGGCTACGGAGCTAGGATAGCTGGACGCGTGGTGTTGAGCTTGAGGGCACGACGAACTGGACTTCAGAAGCAACGTGTCAGCAGTCGGGACACACCTGATTGTAAGGAAGCGATGTGTTGGCTTGTTGATGTCCCGGTAACGTTTATCTATTCCCCTCCTAAGGCCACATCTGGACGAGATATCGCCCACAGCAAGTGGGCATCTAGAGTGACCTTTTGCGAGGCGGGGACTGAGGGCGCCAAGGGTGGCGGGACGCGCAAAGAGTGACTTCGAGGGCCTCAGGTGTGGAAATTGAAAACAACAAGTAGCAATGTTGCGCCAAGATTGAGGATCGACAGATAGCGAGCTTGAATGCAGGGAAGGCGGTTTTCTAGGGCCTGGATGCGGGAGTGGATGGAGGAGCGGTACAGATCGTGCTCGTGAGGCGGTAATGGGAAGGACCGGGGCTTGATCACGATTTAAGGCTAAAGCTCGCATTAGCTCGTGGTTAAGGGCATGATCGTCCTCGAGTAGATAAGGAAAAAGGGAAGAGCGGGTTGCTTGGGTGATGGGGCTGGCATTCGACAGGCTGATGGAGCTTATAATATGATGGAGGTGGGATCGTGATAGTCAGGTGTGGGTTGCATGCTGCCTGCATGGTACGACTCCTGCTCGTACTTGGGAAGATCTCAAGAGCGCGTCCAATTAAATTTAATGTCCGCAGTGCACCTGACGCAACGGGTTACATGGACATGCGGGACCGCGGACAAGGTTTTCGGAAACAGTTGTCGGGCTCTGTACCGTGACTAGTGGAATCAAGTCGTCCGACACTCAAAAATCTCCCATGAGGTGACCCACCGAAGCCAGGTGCCCGGATTAACTTAGTGCATGCCCAAGGCGATGTTTCCTTGATTCTGCCTCTCGCTACATGTCGGTCGTTGCTGTGGAAGAATCAAAAGCAGCCAAAAACTCTCCAGAACCTGTTGTCGGACATGCTAGATACCTTGGCAAGGGTAGTCGGCCCAGATGTTCAAAGCTCAAGCAACAACGGTCATACTAGAGACAGTTTTTCCCCAAAGGTGACTGATGCCGGTAGGACCAACGACGAAACCTCGTCAAGGCCAATGGTCCCAGATGCTACCAAGGGCAATGCCTCGCCGACATCAACTGGTCCAGATGTTCCATCTGAGTACGAGATGACTCCTTCTCATCCCTCCATCTATCTCATCATCGCATTGTTTGTAGATCACTGCACCTGTTGCAGAAAATCCACCAAACTCTGAAAGACTCCACGATCGCACAGGAGAGCGGCACCGATGACACGTCCCGTTTCTGGGCTACGTATAAACGTCAAGCCGAGGAGTACGACACCGAGTTTTTTGAGAAACACAAGGACGACATGGACATCGTCCTCATCTTCGTGAGTAACTGCGTGCATGATTCCCATGAGTGAGATTCATAACTCTCCTTTCAGGCTGGCCTCTTCTCTGCCGTGAGCACCTCGTTCCTCACGGCCATGCAGTCCAGCCTCAGCCCTGACCCGACGGATACCACGAACGCCCTTCTGATGCAAGTGGTTCATGCCCTGAATAATACCGCTTTCGCTGGTAAGAACCTGGAGCCTCCTGCTTGGAACGGCCCGGGTCCAACGATGATCTGGGTCCAGTCGCTCATATACGCGAGCCTGTCCGCGAGCCTGCTCGCGGCCTTGGGGGCAGTGCTGGGCAAGCAGTGGCTGGGCCAGTATCGTCAGAAGGGGCTGGGGACGAACAACGAACGCGGTAGACGTAGGCAGAAGAAGCTCGGTGGACTGAAAGCGTGGCATTTCCACGTTGTGCTAGAAGCGCTTCCCGTGCTGCTGCAGATCTCGCTGCTTTTGTTCAGCGTTGCTCTCTCTGCGTATGTTTGGACTCAACAGTCCACTGTCGGTGTCGTCGTCATTAGCACCATGTCGCTGGGCATGCTGTTCTATATATCGATCACAGCTACTTCAGTGATCTCGCCGAATTGCCCCTTCCAGACTCCGCTATCCATCCTACCACTAATCCTTTGGCGAAGTGTGCCTGATGCCCTCCGATCATACGTTTTACAAGCTCCCTCCCCGGGCCATGAAATTTTCAAGATATGCAACCAGGTCCGTAGTTGGTTCAACGATCACTGGAAGAAAGTGTCTTGCAGACGAATGCGGGGAGAGTCCGACCCAGAATCCCTGCCAGGGTCAGTTTCATACCCCGGGGTCCCCCTGGAATTCAATATCCCACCCCACCCCTCTGTATACGACGCACCTTCGGTGAAATGGCTTCTCGAGACATCTACCGACCCAGATGTCATCGCAGTGGCGGCGAGGAATGCACTGGAAGTAGAGTGGCCGGCTGAGCTCGATCTGTCCGCTGCGATTGCACAGCTGCGAAACATATTCGAAGGGTGTTTTGTATTCATGAATGACCTCAAAACGTGGGAGCTTGCGCCCTCTGGTCGAGAGCGCGCCATCGCTTGTGCCAAAGCATTGGTATACCTAGACTGCGAGCAGTCCTCGACTGGATGGTGGGGGGCTGACGATCTATTTCACATACAGACCAGCTCCCGGTTCCATGTAATGTTTGAGGTTCTGCGGTCCGAGAACGAGGAGTGTGATTGTACCTCGCGGGTGTTTTTCATCCAGAGATTCATCATGGGTGATTCGCATTCATACCTAACACCCAGGGTGTCACTGAGTGGTTTGCAGGGCGGGTGGTGGTTTCATCTACTTCCACATCTACTCTCTAGTCCATGGTGTCCGGATCGTCTAAAATCAGAGGCTGCAAAACACATCGCCAAACAACTATCGCCTACAAATTTGCCTTCTCCGAGCATTCTCGCTGACTGTTTGCTGGGCGCAGCCATCCTGGTTGGTGTGCCGATAGATCGGGAAGTATACCTAAAGGTCAACAAAAGGTATGTTTTAGATTTCGTGGACTACGGCACTCAACCAATCTACCATTCCTAGTTCGGCGACTGAATTGCTCCTGGGATTGCTCCTGCATCACCTATCATCTGCTCGTGGAGTCGATTGGCGCGAAGAGCACCACCCGGTGCGATACCTCTTTCCGCCACTCGCCCTTCTTTGGGAAGACAAAGAGATGCGTCCAAAGCTCGGTCCATGTGAATCCAGGCAATGCTGCTGCGAGACAGTGGGACGGAGTCTGCAGATGTGCATGTCATTGGCACAGAAGGCAAGGGAGCTGGGTCCGACCACAGACGAGAAGGAGCAACAGGAAATGTGGAGAGATGCCCGAGCAGCTCTGCATTTCAGTGCTGTGGCTTCCGCTCGTGATCACAATCGGGGCCGCTGGCACCCAACTTACGGTGGTCATTGTGGTCGCCATGCCATAGATGACCTTGCCTGGGCCCTCAATTTCCTTGACTGCCACTACGAAGCACGAGACGAAAAAGCGGTAGCCGATACATTTTTGATGCTCTCCCAAGCACGTGATATCGCCCTGTGGGCAAAGTCGCCTAAATTCGTTGAAGCTATCGTCTTCGCGATGCAACCAGATAAGTCCACCCGCGTTCGCCATGCGGCTCTGTACACGGCTTGGGAAATCAGAACGGCCTTAGAATCACCGGACGATGCTATAGGACCCTTGCTGCCTAAATTCGCTGTAGCCCTTCTCTCTGCCGTTTTGACCGGCATACATTCTGCCGACCAGACCATGGACTTCCATTCTCCCGACAGGTTCATTTACTATGAGCGCGATCTCCGATACCTCCAAATCTTGTACACGTTCTCTCAGAACAAAGAGGGAACTTGGGACGAGCTCCTTCGCTCTGAGGGACATCTTCAGAGATGCCTCGACATGGCGCAGTGTACAAGAAGGACAAAGTTATCAGTCTACCTTGTCACGATGGCGTGGAACTTCGAATCACATGATGCAGAACGCCGCTTTCTTCACGATTTCAGCCCCGAGTTGAGGGCTTTGCATTTCGCCACAGCTTGGGACGTTCTCACATTCGCACCGATAATAGGCGGATCGCGAGCCCCGGTCGAAGAATTGGGAGAAACCTTGCCGGCTCTCATAGCGCTTACACGCCGATATTCAGAGACCAACAACGGTCCTCGAGTTCCCCTGCGCGATATCCAGCTTGCATTGAAACGCCTTCACAAGTGCAGACCCCACAGCCCAATGATTGGCGAGATGGAGGATCTGGTGAAGTGGTTGGAGGCCCGTGAAAATAATGGCTCAAAAGTTCGTTGATATGAGAAACACTGTATTCTGTATAATTACCACTCCACCTCTACCTTTGCATGTTGTCGTGTATACCGCGGGGCGCTGGATCCAGATGCACCAATGCCTTGCATATACGCTATCAGAATATGACGACGGCCAACATTACTCATGCAGAGGCGACATTATATGGCGAGGTCATGGCTATACGGCATGTTGTGGGTGACCTAGAATATGGAGTTAGCGTCGTTCACACCGTTGTGTAGGGATCGATGCACCCTACTCGCATCGTCAACGCCCTTCGTCCCCAACATTTCCCGACACACGTCCTGGTCAAGGGCATCCGCCGCAGAAGTAAGGCTGGATGGTCGTGCGGTGGGCGAGAATATCTAGTGCGGCATACACACTTCGAATGGTAACAGGGACAGTATCAGGAAGCTCGTGCGAGGATGGTTTCAGTAAGGATGGAATACTTGCCGTCGACTTTAACTGGCAGACGTTATGGCGCGCCAGCAGCAACACTCAAGTTGAGCACAAGTTGCACGCGGGGTTTGCGTAGTTGATGGCGCCAGACATGCCTCTGCTGCAGTTTTGCGACCACGTCACCAGATCCTCCATCCCGCCAATCTTTAAGCTGTCTGGTCCCCGCTGACGAAGTTTCCCTAGTACGCACCGGACCTCGGGCATGTAACCTTGAGAGCCGGGATTAGCTTTTTGGAATCTGGGCGTGGATGCTATGGGACTCGTCACTCGGCGGGGTTTCCTCCGCCTCTTCGGGCTATGACACATCCCCTTGCAGGTTACAGTCAACAATGTCCCAAGTCGAAATGAGATGCGAAGCTCTCGGCACGGTCGAAATCGCCGAGAAAGCTGCCCTTCGCACCGTGTGATTCAAATATCTCCGCCACCGGGATGAGATGGACCGAGGCCGTCGACCACGTCGTATGCTGCGCGGCCACAGAAGTGCTTTCCGAAGCATAAGGGGTTCAAGAACCTCGTGTCTTCGCGGTATGCTCTGTGTCTGAGTCGGCGTTCCTTGCAGCGTCGTGACGCGATGGCGTGGGTCGTTTCGGTCTCGAGGAGCACCACTCCCTGGCGTAGTTGTGCATAATTTACTAAAATCCTAGTAAAATAGTTGTGCAAAATCGACTAGGATTGTAGTACGTACCAAAGGGAGG
>MU266850.1:0-11285 GCA_021014945.1 Leucogyrophana mollusca | reverse complement strand
GGCATGGAGCGGGATGATGGCAGACATAGCGGATATGCGGTGGGCGTCAAGTGATGTCGGGATGTGGTAAACGTGATTGTAACGAGTGTGATAGCGGGCGTCTGAATGTGATAGGTGGTGGGGAAAATGAAAAAGACGCGCGTCTGCAAATAATCGTTTGTGTTACGTGATTGCCGTGATGAATGCCAGTGTGGTGCGATAAGACGAATTGAGCGAGTGGAGATCATCCGAATTGGGAATTATTGAGTGAAGGATCGTCCTGTGCTGCATTTGGCATCGTATATTTGTCAATATTCAATGTTCTCGCTACCAAACACTTTTGGTGCGTGACAACGGTCCATCCGTCAATAAGATGATCGTACACCTGCAAAACAGTCAAGTCGCGTGCAGCAAGGGCAGACATTACGATCTCACCTGTCCCCCAATGACAGAGCCACCTGGCACGCAAAAAACGACGGTCATCCTCATGATGAAACTAGCACTCGCTCAGCAACTTACACGTGTTTCCCAATCCATAGACAATGTTGAACGCTGCCTACATATGTGCATCTAGATGGCCATAACATCAAAATGGTCAGTGTTAACTACAATCACGGCACTTACAGCCCACCCCTTTCATCCCCCGAGTGACTGCAGCAAGCTCAGTGACGACAGGTGACGCCACAGCTCCAATAAAGAAATCTTGTGATTATAAGAACGAAGGATATAGAGATCGGCGGGATCAGCTTACTCTGGATGCCAAACGATACAATAAAGAAGGCCAAGGAGAACTGTTTTGTGAGAGCTCCCCACCAAGGAACCCCGGCAATGAGGGTTAACACTGTGACTGTCTCTGCGCCTATCCGATCGCAAAGAAAACCAGCAAGCGTAGACGCTTACCGAGGCCGCTGAATCAATTGGATGAGATGAGGTAAGCTATAACACTTACATATCATGGTCGGTATAATGGCTGCCAAAAATACTAGTCCGACTTTCGCAGAATCAAGACCCCAGATGGCTTGCGTATGAAGAGGTACCGTAACATCGGCAGCAAGAGAGGTCATCCTGGAGGGAAGTTTTGAAGCTGGATACACTGGTTCAGCGGCAAGGACTTACGAGCAGAAGAGGATCACCGACAAGGCAACCAGTGTCCGAGCAGATGTCATAAGACGGAAAACAACACCTAGAATGGATGGGTTCACTGGCCCTGTGTCGTTTTTTGCGCCTAAGGTCGACGGGTTGGGGTCATGGTCGGCAGGGCCAGCTGGACCCTCCTCCTTGTCTGCTACATGTTCGGGAGGGACCTCTTCTGATGGGGGAATAGCCGCGGCCATCTTCTCTACAACAAGTAGGCGCCCTACAAAGTCAATGGCGGTGAATATCATTCCAAACACGAATGGGGCGCGGTAGCCCCAACGCGCGTAGAGAGCACCGCCGACGGGGGGTCCTATCAGTTGTCTGGGGTAATTATGTCGTATCAAACACTTGGTGTCAGGAAACGAAAATTTGTGGACCTACCCGAGCGAGCCGCCCGCCATGGCCAGTCCAAGATGGGCTACGTGTTTGATTCAATTGAAGCGAAATCCATCAGAAAGGGCCACCAGGAATACTTACCACCGATTTGTGCCTCTGGAGTTGTATCGCATCTGAACAACGATCCTTGCTCGGCGACAAACTAGGATAGTCGTACAAAGTTTGCTCACATCAACGACAGCCCGATGGTCAATATGATTGAGGAGCTGATTCCTTCGAAAAATCGGCCGAGGCACATCACCCAGAATGACGATGCTTCCATTAGAACGAGTTGAGATGCCAACAGCGAGAAAAGGCCGGCTATCATCACGCCCCGCCGAGAGTGCATGCGCTCTGACACCATAGCTACCATCGGCGTCGCTGCGCGGGAAAGGAAACCGGTCGATAAAACTGCGACAAATGTATTCGTTGAACGAACTCACACAGAACCAGGGCGCCTGACTAATCCCGGTGCCTGTCGTCAGATCCAATACTCGCAGACAATGATGAAATAGCCCACGTAGATAAAGAGGAGCCATCCAACAAGACTTGACACGTCGTGATAGCCCAGGTGCTCTAGTCTGAATGGAAATACGGAAATGACCAAGCTATAGTTGAGCGTATCGACTGCGGTTCCTGCAACACAACCTCATGAGAACATGGAGGGTGCGTTCCTTATCGGACCAACCAATGCCAACCACTACGAAGTCGGAAGGGATCAGTCAAGGATGATGAGTCTGGCATTAGAGGAAATCTCACCTAGCGTGATGAAAGATACTGAAGATCTCCATTGGTCAGCATGGACCAAGCGGCTCGCCACTGTCAGCGTCTCTGACTTCATTAAACGCAGCTGTGTAAAGAAAATCCGGTTGGGGTGAGTTATCGCGGTATCGACCCCTTTCATCAAGTTTTCAACGATACATCATTACGCTTGACCGATTCATGCACTAATCACATGGATGGCGAATTTATGAATAGAGAAGCTTCCGACGCATAGCCAGCTGCCTGGTGTTGAGTTGAAGATTATAGGATAGGAAGATATTTTAACCAGAATTCCCCGCGGCACTTTAAACGGATATCCACCAACACTGATCTCGGAAGTCGACGGACAGGCACATCTAGGTAGAAGGTTGATCAGAATCATCAGATCAAAGATTTTAGAACCCCGGATTATCGGACGCTGTATATATCAAGGAAATGGTATCATTTACACACCAGGCGTCCTTGAGCGTGTACATAGAACTTTGTATTTCGGCGTCCACCCTGCATTTTGTCCGAAGCACCTCTATTTGAACTTCGTCGTGGGCGTTGAGACTATTCAGGAGTAAGGAGGCTGTGGCACAGGAGGTAGCTAGGGACTCAGACCGATAAGCACTTCTGTTTGCGTGGATGCTAGGACTACACTGGCACTCGAGACACGTCCAATCGGTGGACACGTCCTTCCAAAGAGCATTGCGACACTGTCTGTATTAACCTGTACAACGAGGAGTTCACAGTATCAGCTATAATCCAACACAACAGCCAGCAAGCTCACCGCAGTCTCATTTAAGTCGAGCTAGTCATGGGCTGAGATCCGTTACTGTTCCACTCTGCCCAGTTCGCTGATACCTCATCGTACAACGCGTCCCAATCATGACAAACATGCGTTTGTCCAACCCGATCCTGGGTGAAGTTACGCATCGTAAAGTCGCCCGGCTCAAGGGTAAGATCGGCATGGCATAACGTCCATTGCCGGACATAGTTTAGGCAGTGAAGGATATGTTCAGGCACTGATTTGCCCAAGAGACCGTCGCGAAAGTAGCGTAGACAGTGAGTCTGGTGAAACATTGACACAAAGAATACGCGATTTTCTGCGCCAAGTCGGACGCCACCAGTCCCTGGAGGTGATGCCGCCCACCACTCGTGAGAAGCTTTGGGGTCTGGAGAAAAGTGAACACTCTCTTCCACTTCCATCTCCACAAAATTCAAGTCCACTGGCAGTCGTTCTGGAAAATCATCGCCGATGAAGCCTATCAACAACGCAAACATAAATTGAGGTGCGAGCTTTATACAACTGGGATCACCGACTATAAGCACCCTTGTTCACTGTAGTTGGCCAACCTGAGCTGTCTTGGGGAGAGGCGAAATTGATATCCCGGACAACACCAGCGAAAGCGACTGTCAGGAACACGGACACTATGCTGCATGCCACGAGTAGCGGAGGTATGAGACTTTCGGGGCGTAACACCACCATAGTGGCTTGTTGGTCGGTGCAAGAGGAGATGACACGGTAAGCTTGAGCATTGATATGGAGACCAGGTTCTATCACCAACCTAAAGAATCGCAATTAGTAACTTTAGACTTATCTCCCTCCATCACGACTTGGATCACGCAGGCCATTCGGGCGCCTCCAAGAGGACACATGGTCAGTTTTGATATGTGACCAGTATATTTTTAGGATTGAGTGATCCCACTGAAGGTCACCACCAAAAGATGATAAAATGCAACTGCTAGAAGCTTTCATTTATTTCTCCCGTTTCTTTCCAGCTCTGAGAACACGATGGCGTCCGCAGAGCTCATCATAGAGCGCGGGATGTATATTGGCGATGCCTTCATGTTAATTCTCTGGGGCAAGTCCTCCGCCTTGCTTTGTATTAAACTCAGGCTAATGCACATTGCTTAGGCATCAATTTCTGCATGTTTCTTCAGTCGTCCTACTTGATGCTGTCACCTGGTCGGGCCGCACACAAGAGGAAGAGCCGAATCTTCTATGTTATCTACAGTGCTATTCTCCTGTTCTTCATCACCGTCTCGACGGCCACGGATGTAGTCTTTGGCCAGCTGATGTGGATCGAGCATCGAGATGTCCCCAGAGGACCCTTCGCGTATTTTGGAGAAAATCTTGCTGCATGGTACAATACGTTTGGAACTGCAACTGATGTCGCTGCGAACGCAATGGGCGATGGTCTCTTGGTAAGAATAGGTCATTTTCCGGGGTTATATACTCAGTATTGCGGAAACCAGCTTTATCGAGTTTACATGATATGGGGTTCCAGACCATGGGTCGTCGCATTTCCCGCTTTGATCTACTTAGGTTCCGTTGGTGCGTGGGGTTAGTGGTCTGGTGTGTTGATGCTGATATTTTACCCCAGTGATGGCGATCATGATGACCATCGAGAGCGCCTTGCCAGGAGCCAACATATGGCAAGGCCTGGCTGCTAGTTTTGGGATCCCCTGGGTTGCATTGACAATCAGCTTCAACATAATCGCGACAGTCATGATTGTTACTCGCTTGTTGCTGGTGTACATGAGAGTGCGGCATGTCCTCCCCGCCGACCTCACCCGGACGTATACCGGAGTTATCTCGATCCTCGTCGAGTCGGCGCTACCATTTACTATCCTTGGTGTGGCTTATCTTGCTGCCTACGTCCAGAACAGCCCCACCGCAACAGCGCTCGGTTTTGTTTGGGGGAATGTTGTCGTGCGTCCCCGCTTCTCTGCCATGGTGTTGTACCCCCGTTGATGGGAAACGATTACAAAAAATAGGTTGTCTCACCGCAGCTTATCATCCTCCGAGTTGCGATGGGTGTTGCATGGAGTAAAGATACGTTAGCAAGGGTCAACACCTCAATGGTCTTTGCACCGAGCCAAGGCGATACCACCGGGGTTGAAACAAAAGCGATGGGAGAGCGTTCTTGGAACAGTGATGGCACTACTGTCGCTCCTTTGACTTCAAAACGGTCGGAAAATAGCCTGACGTTTGTCTAGAGGGCATGATAGACTGTCGTACACTCAGCCCACTTTCATTTACCGGCTCACTCAGTCTGCCGCTGCACCGCCAATCCATAGAACTGTCCACCGTGTGCAAGCATCTAGTCTGAGCCCGTGTTGGAAGAGACGATGTGAGCGCATTCGTGCCCGCTCGGCGCCTCCGGTGACAAGTAGTATTGCCAGTGCACTTGCGCTTTGGTCAGTGACGCAAAGCTTTAGATCACTCCTTAGCGCTCGGATGTGAACTTCGAATTTAGGTGGTTCAACCCGGATAAGTTCTCCGATAGACATTACAGTCCGAAGTTGCTGCACTGCTCGATAGGTAGTCTTCCTCGCTACTCCTACAAGAATCGTCTCCTCTGTCGTCCAATGATGTCTGTTTATGGTGTGTTAGCGGATGCTGAGGCAGAGCCCAAGTTGGTGACAGCCCGCACCTTTTCATGTTTGATCATTCAGCCGGATTGTACTCGAACATACCAGGCGATGTACTGGCTGATGACTTGAGTAGCAAAGCTTCAGATAACTCCTGAGGACCCTCAGCTGCAGCAATAGCAGCGTATGTTGCGCCTAACATAAAAGTGGTAGGCTGGAATGAATAATTACCCATGTTTGTGCTTACCTTCAATAACAGGGTTGATAGGAACTGCAGTCGCAGAGATAGCGACTAATGCGATGAAGAGTATTGTTCTTATGGGAGCGACCATCGTGAAAGGGGTTTTTTTGGTATGTCTAAGTCCGCTCTGTACCGCTCCTTTATAGTGCAGCACGGTGTGGTGAGTCGAAGTATTGTAGTAGCAAGGTTAGACTTTGATCTTTTTCGTATGGGGGCGGAGCCTGAGCTTGAGATCTGAGAAGCCATCAGAAAGCAGAGGGGGAACAGCACTCATGAGTCAGAGGTTCTCCACATGCCCAACCACGCCTGCTTAAAATAGTGTTCTCGGTAGTGCTAACGATACCGACTTGGTGAGAATGCTCGCATGCTGTCCTGCCGCCCACCGAAAACAAACCTGTGAGTGCTTCGTAAAAAGCATGAATCACTGCGCAGCGCATTCATTCTCTCATGCATTCACCGCCTCCAGCGGATGCTGGTGCTCTGCGAATGGTCTTTAACACACAGCTTCGGATCAACCCCTATCAAGGCCATGAACTCCTGCGTGCCAACGCGCGGGCACCCCGTCGCGACCAGAACAGGTTCTCTAAACGTACACTCTATGTATACTCAATTATTCTCAACTGCCCCGCTTAACAGGGGTCTTCTCTTCCCAGCAGCAAGCCAGTCTGCTATTAGTATGATGGGTTAGCAGATCCAAAGGGTTAACACCAGATTGGTGGCAACACGCACTCTTTCGCATAGGTCATTCTACAGGATTGTACAGGAACACACCAGGTGATGCGTCGCCATCGCCGCCGCCTGACCTACCCATGAGAAGGAGAGTTTTGGACAGCTGTTGCGGGCCCTCGGCCGTAGCAATAGCAGCAAAAGTTGGTGGGTGTGAATGGATAAATCCGAAACAAACACGTGCATGTGTCAGTATTGTCGTACCTTCAGCACCAAGGTCGACAGGAGCTGCGTTCGCAGAGATGTCGATTGATGCGATGAAGTGTATTGTTCTTGTCAAATCAACCACTGGGGCGAGGGGCTTTCCACCTTTCGAGGATTTCCAAACCTGCCCCGTACCACTCCATTACAGTGCAACACACCGAGCGATACATCATTATGTTGGATTCCGATCTTGCTCATGTGGGCAATAGCTGAGAAATCATCGGGACGACGGGCGAACAGTGCTTGCTGGCGTACATACCGATGTCATGTTACAACCGCGCCCGTCTGGGATGGTGAGAATGATTGTACGCTCTCCGTGACATCCTGAATGGAAGAGCGCTCGCAATGGTTAGAGAAGGAAAAACACGCTACCATGAGACAGTGGTACCGTACCTCGATCGTTCGCAATCTCATCAGCATTGATGATCAGAGTAGTTCCCCAAATTATTGTCCTATTCCGAGCTGTGTTCGAATTCGAAGACATAGCCCAGAATTCAGTGCCACGCAGGACTACTCGTGATCAATGTCTGGGAAGCTTGTACTCAGCTAAAAGCCTGTATTACGAAAAGGAAGCAGACATAGTCTGGAAGCCGGTCATTATGAATAAGTCTGAATACCGGCAGGCTGGGATGCATACCAAGGCGAGTACATAGTTCGAGTCAACTTCGTTTGACCCGAAGTCAGTAGGAAGAGGTTAATGCTCGAGGGACCGCCCATCTCGGTTGTAGAACGGCGCCGTGAGATTAATCATGACATTCACAACCAGTACTGCCGCGTTGTCAAAGGAGCCTTTATCTATTTATAAGTTGTTCTGCTGGTCGATCGCGGGGCTACTTGGGGCAGCACCTGGTACAGGCGAGAAGGGCGTCCTGACTCGAGTTCTGCTGGGAAAAGAATTTCAGGTCCAGAGATCCTCGGACTACGCTGCAGTCCACGTATCTCGGTTCTACACCAGCTAGGCTATGTCGCTTACCAGAGTTTGCAAGATAACGGCAAAAGGATTATTAGGGATCTGTAGCGCACAGCTGCATAGGTCTTGGAATTTTGGGTACTTTCATACAGTCTGGTATTGATACATATAAAGACCTGATTAAAATGTTATTGAGGTCAGCCAAGACGACGAAAGTAAAGACGCACTCGATACTTCAGCTCCAACACCCAATACATCGACATTGCATTCAGGGGTAGAGCAGGATATCTCCACAGTTTGATACGACTGTGAACGACATGGAAACTTGGGCATCTGACGAATGGCGCCATAAGAGACGGTTAGAGGTCCAAGAAATGACCGCGACCGTGGCCGAGTTTTCCACGATAAGTCTCTGAGATCCAATGCTCCTTCAACTTGAAGACTCCAAACATCCAGCGTGACAGTACCATTGCCCTGCGGACCGGAAATGAAGTCTGTTGTTTGATTCTTCGGTGGGACTGCAACTGCGAAACTACATGATTCCATGCCGAAGTCAAGCACCCGAAAGCTGGCAATAGTTGATATCTGCCCCATCCAGACGTTTTCAGTAGTGCAGGATACCGAGTTCATGCAAGCTTACTTCTGGTGTCACCAAGAGGCGTCGTTCATAGAGAGGCAAGATTCCCTCTTTTCGTATCTCGCGGCCGGAGTATGACGGGTAGACTCGATCTGGTTCAGCAGAGGAGACCTGTGCGAAGGCACGGGCGTGGCTCATAATTGGTCCATGGCGGGAAGCACTGATGTTAGTATTGGCGTACAACACGTCGAGGTTGACATAGCTACTGCGTATCTGTAGTGGTTCGTCCGGCTTGGACCAGATGGTGCTCCGGGCATACTGTATGCCGACGCACAGAACGAGCACGAGGTCGAGAACCGTGCACATTGCGATGACTATAATTGCCCAACGCGTAACGAAGTGGGCACTAAACGATTGCGAGGGGCTGTTAATCATGTCAGGTCCAAGATATCCTGTGCGATGCCTAAGACCAAAGGTGCAAGCAAACGGAGACCTCGAATACCTTCATCTTTGACGTCGCCACGTTGTTCCGAGTGGTCTTCTTGAAGAAGTGAAGTATACTCTTCCCTTGAATCAGCCATGAAGTGATCTCCTAAGGTCGGTGTTGACCTGTGCACTGAGGTCAGATGCAATTTAGCAAGGTCTGAAACTGGAAAACTGATACATACCCTGACGGTCGAGCCTGTGAATCTTGGTATCTCCAAATCTCCACGCACACGGATGTACTTATTCAAAATATTACTGGCACTTACCACCGCGAAAGCGGCAGTGGGAAACTCGTTGTTTACAGTGTCCAGTACCGCATTCCTCTGTAGATGATCGATGATCGGTCGTATTAATGAATATCCCCGCAACTCGAAGCACTGGCAAGTGACAACAATCGTAATAACATGTTCCCATGCAGCCTGTGAAACAAGCATATCTTAGCTTCTCTCCATCAGATTCCTGATCAGATGCGAAGGACTACAGACCATAGACTCTGTCACTGTTAGTAGTCGCAGCGCCGTAAGCAATTCGAGAAAGAGGTTCTCACGTTGTTGGCCATTTCTTGCAAACAGTGCCATTTTGTTCGTCCGCATCATTGATCCGAAGGTGATGTGTGGAATTTTCTCTCCAAGAGAACACAATACTATGCGCTGCGTGAGAGTGTTAGTATAGAATATGCGCTCCCACTGGTTTCCCGGCGCAATCCACCCCCGACCTCTGCTTCCAGCTCTGGGCAGCACATCCAGATAGGGAGTCCGCCTTACACAACTTGACCATGGCATCACGTAGGGTTCAGCAGAGTAGCTCCTTGTATCTTGCAGGAATACTCCTCCTTCTTGTCTCGAAGTTAGGATTGATCGTCTGGCTTCGAGGGTCCCTTCGTCACTCTAGTGGTGACCTCCGACCCAATGCTGCTAGTTATAGTGAGTGATTTCAATTCCTTTCGCATCCGCGCCGCGATTCTGAGGTGTTCGGTCAGCTTACGTCGGCAGTGACTATCCTCGCACCTGGCCTATTGACAAGAAGCGGCCAGTCCTCATGGGCATCGAAGATACTAGCCGTTATCAGCCTGATACCTCCGAAGGCCGCGCTGAATGGGCAGCTTTAATTCCGGACAACGGCATTATTCATCTGGGAGAGCAACATCTGCCTTTCAGTATATCCATGTTCCACCAGCTTCGTTGCCTCGACATCCTTCGCGAAAGTATGGTCGAGGCGGGGAAGACAGGAACTCCTGTTGACTCGCCATCTGCTTCAGCGCTCAATCAACATTGTCTGAACTACCTGCGACAGATGATATTCTGTCGCTCCGATACCTATCTGGAATCACTTTTGGCAACCAGAAAGGCTGGAGCAAACCTGGTACTTCCAGGCGTTTACCAATGCAACGACTGGGATGCAGTGTACGAAGAAGCGCGGAAAAACCAGGAAGCTTTCCACAAACGATGAGATGACAGTGAGTTTTCGAAGAGAGTAGAGACTTGCAGAGTGTTAACATAGAGAACGTTGAAAGACTCTCTTGGTTGGCTTTTCGATATCCTTTTCGGGCCTGAATGTTCTGCAGTGTGCTGGCTCGGTGGGAGTACTGGCGGCTGCATAGGAAAGGATGCGACAACTTACATACTGTCGCAGCCCTTTGTTGTGTTGTCCGCAATCGTTTCGTCTTGCACTTTGCTCGTGGTTTGGGCGATGCACTTGGTGCCACGTGGTGTATTACGTAGCTGTCTGAAGGTCGTGAGACCCTTTGGGGACCGCCGCCACAATATTTATTGTTCAGGATCATGATGTTGCCTGCACTTTATTGACCAAATATCGCGCAGATCCTCCTGCCGCTACAACCTGCTCGAAGTCATCACCACGGTCTACCAGAAAGGCTGGTGAGCTCAGGTCTCAGGCTTGCCTGGTCTAACTCGGACATATCGCCCACTCATGCGGGCCGTCACGGTACTAGTGTGACATTCTTTTTTTTTTTGGACAAGCGTTCTATTATGCGGTTACCGACGTAGCCTAGTCCTACATAAAAGCTATAGCGGCGCCCCAGAGGGCACCGGTCCGAGGGAAAATGCACTTACGCACCCCCCGCGTTCTGCGGGATGTGTGGGACTCGCTGGACACCCTGGGTGCCTCCGTCTACAGAGGGCCTGGGGAGTATGATACCCACTAAAACCTCGGGGTTTGTGACCCAGTTAACGGTGGATGGAGGGGACGTCTCGATGATCGACGACCACGTGTATCGTACTTTAGACGTGAACTTGGGGTTTCTTCGTATTGTGGTTGCCGTGGAGCGGTCCGCTTGTAAGCGTTTGTTGATACTGTTTGTCCACCTAGATCTTATCGCGTTCTCGGTGTGCGTATTGCCGCCAATGACGCGCGCGCACCTCAGGGCCCAGATAAGGTGGGCTGACTCCGAGATGAGGATGCGGAGGAGGCGCGCGGTGCCCTTCGTTTTGGCTGGTAACGTTTTGTCGGTGTCGTCTTGTGGCTCGGGGGGCTTCAGCTCCAGTGCTCCGCATCCCAGAATGGCCCCG
>MU266849.1:3543-14985 GCA_021014945.1 Leucogyrophana mollusca | reverse complement strand
TGTTACTTTCCGCCTCTAAGTCTTTCTCCCTCCGATTATTCTCTCTGAAGTCTTTCCTTAAGACTTCTCTTATCTTTGTATTCCTCCTAAGCCTCCGACTCCATTCCGACTTATCCGAAATCCGGAACTGACCTCGGACAAGGGCGCAGCACATAAGCTGAAGCCAACGTTCCATTCCGACTCCGGAAACAGTTCGTCCTTATATCCTCTAAGTTCCTACGCTCACTCCTAGTCCGGAGTTCCCCGGAAAGCACCGGAGGAACCGGATTTGACAACCGGCTATGATAAGTCGTATACAAACATGTGATAAATGAGAAATCATATGCTACATGTTCAACACTCCCACTCGACTAAGTAGCCGAGTCGACTAAGCCCAAGTCTATCTATATATTGTTGATAAAATCTTGGACTTCGACGCACCGGGAATTGCTCGGATATTAGTCCTTCTCGCTGATCGTCAACGATAGGAGCTGCTATCGGACCAAAAGGACACCAAGCTCAGGCTTTACTCGGTCTATTACGAGAAGTATTGTGCCCTCTACATCTCGAAATACTCATTTTCGACCAATGACCCCAGCACCGATCCTGGATTTCCTCGACTTTGGTGGCATTCGTCCGCTCATAGTGAGGATAATGATCGAACTATCTAGGAACTCTGGACTTTATCTTGAAAGCCTGGTCCTCCGCAACGTGAGTACCCGCTTGCTCATGGGGGCTTCGGGGATGTCTTTAAGGACGTATTAGGAGGCCATGACGCGGCCATTGAGGTTACGCGGATCCTTCGACCCTCTCGGGCGGGGGGATTTGGTCAAGTCACTGTATCACTTTACCTTACCGTTTTACTTCGGCTTCTGACCTTATACAACACATTCTCTAAAGAGGCAGTTGTGTAGGGTCAGCTCTTCAATCCGCATGTGTTACAATTCTGTGGTGTGTCTTGATCACCCGAACCCTTACCTCGGGTGTACCTCGTATCACCATGGATGGCGAACTGAACCACCATTCAATTTCTCGGGGAGGGTCCACAGGCGGATCAACTGTGTCTGGTATGTGGATTGCACAGGCCTTAGAATCTAACGAAGACCTCTTCATTTTCGTAGTTCCTCGATGTTGCTCGAGGTCTTGAATCCATACACTCTTTTGATCCCGTTGTGATCCACGGTGATCTGAAAGGCGTGGGTGTTGAACCGGCATGTCAGTGTGCTTTCGATCAAAACTTGCGTTCAGGCGAATATCCCGAGCACAGCGAATCTGAGAGCCTGTGTCGCAGATTTGTGCAGGATCCAACGTGCAGTTTACGGCCACTTCTGGTTGAAACGGAGCGGGTACCACCTGGTGGATGGTTCCGAAAATGGTTCGGGGTATCCGGTGATGTCGTGAAGGGCGTGCTGCGCACAGAAACGCTCGGCTTCATCCACAGCCTGCCGAACGCGCTGCTTATGTGGGGGTGAGTGGATCCGGGTCTGCCATATCGACACCCGCTCGGTAGCATGGTGTACTTCGTCGTTACCCTGTCCTTCACGATGTTCCGGACAAATGAATCTGTTGCGTTAGTGGCCTGAAGCATTAAGTACGCCACAGTGGCAGCGTTTATTCTGTCCCCCGCATGAGCCTCCGAGGAGGGGAACGATGTCAGGACGCAGAACAATGATGCGAGTTGACGTCGATAGTCTCAAATCTTCATATGTATGCAACTCATATGGTCATAAGTCGAAACGAGAGGCGAGCGCTCGCGCCAGGTGTAGAGCCAGTTTTCCCCCGAGGTCGTGAGACATCTTCTACATGCTTACACTTACATGCGTACACCCCGTCCGTGTCTAATACCCCCTATCTGCCTGGGGACGTGGATGCGCAGCGTGTGGTCCTTCCAGCGAAAAAAATCGTCCGTGGGTCGACGGTAGAAAGTCGCCCGCAACCCGACAATGACAAGTTGCGCGCGGTTCGACAGTGGAGGTTGAAATGGATGTAGATGGTGAAGTAAAGAAAACGTGCACGAGAAACCAAACAGAGGCAGAGACCGGGACGTCGGACGGGAAAGCCATCATGATTAAAGCCGACGTTGGTGGTGAAGCGGCGAAAAACCGAGGGACGGGAAACCCATATAGAACAGGGGCCCGTATACATCACACCCCTTCCGCCCTGGCTCGCCGCCTACCGCCGCCCAAATCAACCTGAGCTCTCTTGGCGTCTTGTTCCCGCAAGCCATCGTCAACGCCGTCAACGCCATCCCGCTTTGTTCTCGTCCCCGCCACTCTGCTTCATTCTCATCTTCCAAGTCAACGTCTTCATCTTCAACAATGACTTTACTTTCACTGTCACCTCTACCCCCAGCAATCCCACCTCCCCGCTGCCGCATCTTCGCCTTCGTCCTGCAATAGGAAGGGTGCAGATGGGCTGGGGGGAGATCACTTGGACGGCGTGGCGGAGAGCGAAAAGTAAGTGGTGGGGAGTAGACGTGAACATTGGTGGACGAACGGTTGAACGAATGAACGAGAAAAGTAGGCGAGCGAGCATGAGACGAATGAGCGAACGGGCGTGCACAGTAGTGAATACCGGCCCCTATGTTACTCGCCTATGCAACCTCTAAACGCCCGCGCCTACTTCCCCAACCCCGCCTCCCCAACGATACTCCCCCGCCACTCCATCTTCGCCCCCGTTTTTGCCTTTGTCCCGTGCCTTAGGAGGAGTGCAGGCGGGTGCGGAGGATATCACTTGGACGACGAGGTGGGACTTGGATGCCGGGGTGGAGTCGGTACTTGGACGCCGGGGTGGAATTGGTGGCGGCGGGGCGGAGCTAGTGGCGGCAAGGAGAACGAGTGAGCGAATGGGTGGGGTGAGCGAGCGAGCATGTCATATCGGGCGGGCGGGAGAATATGGTGAACACAGCGCGCAAGCACGCATGGTGGAAAATGCTTACCTCTACACATAGCCACCTTTTTCCCTATGAAAACTCCAACCTCCCAGCACCGGGCCCAGCACCCACGCAACGCGCATGGTGTTGAATGCCGCCCCTGCGCAACTCACAACTCCCACTCCTTCACAACCTCCACCTCCCTCCCACCCCGTCTTCCTGATATGCAACCCCACTCCCCTGCCGCCGAGCCTTCGGGTGCCATTGAAGGCAAAGCGGTCTGTGTGCATGTGGGCGAGACGTAGGGGCAGGAGGAGCGGTTATGACAGACGAAGAGGGAGGAACACGGACCTTGTTCTGATTTGGGTTGATGCAGTTCGGCGTTGACTATCCTGCGTAGAATGAGCGACGTAGCAAGAGAAAGGAACGGAGAGGGACACACCACTGTCCTCTTCCCCCATGTAAGTACACCTCGAACCACGGGTCAGTGTAGAACACGATCCAATTGTTCCAAATTTCAGACGCCACCGTGACGCTGACTCCAACGCTCGAGTTCTCGAGCTCTCAGGTCCCAGTCTAAAATCAAATACTCACAAGCTCGGCGCCCTGTCTCCATCCGACGCTCAAGCCTGTCAACATGAGAAGTACTAACGGTTTTCATGTATCGAGGGAAAGGTTTACCGCCAACCCACCTCGTAGTCAAGCTCATGACATCCTCTGCAGTGTCAGACCTTAAAAAGACCTCCAACCAACTTGGTGGTGTGCCCTTAATTTCGTCACCATATACCTCTCTAATGGACGTCGCAGTCAAGAGCTCCACTTCTATGTTGACTGACATCGTGCATCAAGGGAGAGATACCGCCCACGGCGGGCCGGCGAGCGCCAGCCTCGCACCCATGGTTGAGCCAACATCCTGTGTCGGACATCAAAAATACCTCCAACCAACCTGGTGGTGTACCCTTCGTTTCGCCAACATATACCTCTCTAATAGCCAATTCCCTTCGTAAGAGGGATTCCAGACGGGCATTATATCACACCGCACATGTAATAATAGTGCATTGCATCAAGCAGCCGAATTGCTCACAAACCAGCTACTTCGCTACACGCCTACCCTCCATTTCGCTACCATATACCCCTCCATTTCGCTACCATATACCCCTCCAGCCAATTCTTCGTGAGAGTGATCTCGGAGGCCTTGCGACATGGAATCCACTGAAGGAAAGACAGAATTCTCGCTCACAGGTACGCAGAGATACTGTCCGAGGTGCTCAGTCCAAGGATTACCTCAACTGTTGCAGTCGTCGGAGCCACCCTACGAAGAAGGCCATCTCGTTGTGAAAGTCAAACGAACTGCACATACCGAAGGTGAACGTCCCGTCGTTGGCGAGGTACGTGATTCATTTGATCGATCTACACTGTCAGTACTGACGGGGACACTATGTCTTAGAGCTCGGTCAAGCCTTGGTGGCAGGGCGAAATGAGGGAGTTGGAACCTTCAGCTGTGCGCTCCGTACACGACTTTGCCCGCAACATATATTCCGATTTCGAGGAGAGCCGTGATAGAGAGAAATTGGAACAGGCGATCAATCATTATCGTGTGTCGCTCGACTTGCGTCCAGCGGGGAACTCCAATCGCTCCACGTCCCTGAACAACCTCGCTCTCGCCCTTTACACTCGATTCAACGAGTTCGGCGACAGGGCCGACCTGGACAAATCCATGCAGCTCTTTCGTGCAGCCTTGGAATTGTGTCCACCAGGGCACCCCGATTACTCTACGTCCCTGAACAACCTCGCTGACACCCTTTCCACTCGATTTGACCAGCTCGGCGACAGAGTCGACCTGGGCGAGGCTATGGAGCTCTTACGTGCAGCCCTGGCATTGCGTCCGCCAGGACACCCCAATCGCTCAACGTCCTTAAACAATCTCGCTTCCACCCTCTCCACTCGATTCGATCAGTTCGGCGACGGAGCCGACCTGGACGAAGCCATAGAGCTCTTTCGTGCGGCCCTGGTATTGCATCCCCCGGGGCACCCCAAGCACTCCGCGTCCCTGAACAACCTCGCAGACACCCTTTCCATTCGATTCAAGGAGTTCGGCAACAGAGCCGACCTGGACGAAGCCATGCAGCTGAATCGTGCGGCCTTGCCATTGCATCCACCAGGGCACCTCGGTCACTCTACGTCCCTGAGCAACCTCGCTTCCACCCTTTCCATTCGATTCGATCAGTTTGGCCACAGAGCCGACCTGGACGAAGCCATGGAATTGAACCGTGCAGCCCTGGCGTTGCATCCACCGGGGCACCCCAAACACTCCACGTCCCTCCGCAACCTCGCTTCCACTCTTTCCACTCGATTCAAGCGGTTCGGCGACAGAGCCGACCTGGACGAAGCCATGGAGCTCTTGCGTGCAGCCCTGGCATTGTGTCCACCAGGGCACCCCAATCATTCCACGTCCCTCAACAACCTCCATCAGTAAATCACCCCTGTTTGTACAAAGCTGGCCAGAGCTGTACAGCACCACAGTGCCACAGCTTGGTCCTGTCTGGGGAGCAGGTCACATACCCCTGCGGCTTCTGTGTACTGCTGTGGAGCGCGACCCAGTCGCATCGATTGTACAGCACTCGACAACAATGCACAAGCCAGTTACTATAATATACAGATACCACTTCCAATGGCTTAGTCACCTCACATCGCAGACAGATAAGATGAGATAACAATGATAGCATTGCAAACAAACTACGCAGTGGCAATCTAACAAGCTCCGAACATTGAGGTACAAGGTGATAGAATTAGTCCAGGAATACTCGTAAATGAGAGTGGCCGTCGGTAACAGATTCGGTCTGGTTTGCTTGTGCCCTAGTAACAACATCAGCGAGTAAGTCGAAGAAGAGTCGACGACTTCATACCATCCCGCAGCACCCCACGCCTTCATCCTGGCCACGAGTTTGGGCCCGTGATAAGGATGTGCAGCAGTCTGTTCGATGATAGCAACCATCGCCAAAAAAAGTGAGCTGTAAGTTTTGCCAGAAAAATCGGGGAATTTCTTATTCGGGCCATGCTTTGCGAAGCCGTCAAGAACGCAGTTATACTGCCAATGACCCGAGTCAGTTCATCAGCGGAGCACACAAATGAGGGACAATACCGCTGTTCCAACAAGAGCGAGGCAGTAGTAAGGGAGCGAATGACGAAATATTTCCGGCCGCTTTCGAGCGATGCTGTAACTTCCAGTGTAGAAAAATGTAACGGCCGCCTCGAACAGAGCGGGATTCGCGAGATTTTGTGTTTTCCCCTACAGTTATATGTCGTTCGGAAATATCACAGTCGAAAAGACTGTACTTACGAGTTCGTCCACACCGTTGTGCAAAAATTGACCGTCCTCGCGGTATTTAGCTGCGGCATCCTTCGTGAATCTCAAGTGTTCCTCATCCGAGAGATTGTTGCCCGGCGGGGGGAAAAGGGCGTAAAAATTGGGCACGAGCATAATGCAGGTCTTCTTCAAGTCCGAGCGCCAGGTTGACATATCTTCTAGCAACTGCTACAAAGTCAGCATAGTGAGCACATCAACGTCGGGACTTACCAAGACTGCCATGTCAGGTTTGTGCAATGGCCAAATGTCTGTGTCACGCTGAGTGACAATAACTGAAGTGTATACCGGTAAGTGACATACCTGGTTCTAGGCGTTCCTGTCGCTGGTCCCATGCATATACAACAGACATGAGACTCTCAGTGATCGAACCGTGGAGGTCGGCGAGACGAGTGGGGAACGGGTTTTCAAGTGCGTGAATAGTACGGCATTCATCCTTCGTGTCTTCGAGTAGATCCTTCCAGCGCGGAGGGTAATATCCCAGACGCTTGGGATTTGGCCCATCAGACTTTGATGTTCGAGAGCGGCGGGGTGGCCTGACGTGAACCTCGTTGTCGGAGGAACTGTCTTGGTAGTCTAGAGTTGAGTTGCGGATGGAGTTGAGAGTTATTGGGTTGGGGAGACGGGGAGGGCGGTTCTTTGCGTGGTGGCGGGAGAGGACGTCGTCGGGAGCTCGAGTGCCGTTGTCGGGAGTATTGTCGATTTCCTTGGTTAACGATAAATGCTACGATCATATGCTAAAACAGTTAAAGCGCACCGTATCTTCCTGTGGTTCCTCCTCGCCCCAGAGATTCGTTGCGGCTTGTGCGTCTGCTTCGTCACGGGAATACTCAAACTCATTGTCCGGCGGCAAGTCGATATGGTGCGGCTCTTGACGCTGATCTTCCGGCTGTTGTTGCTCGAAAACGAACCCTTTCGAATGATCAGCGTTTTCCGTTAGAAAACCAAACATTGGTACCTCGCTGAATGGTGTGGCTACCCCCGGCTCGAGTCTCCGCCAAACGGAACTCTTTTCCCGCCAGATCCCCGTGCTCCCCCTCCCCCTCTTCATCCTCGTCCTCGTCGTCACCTTCATCCTCTTCGCTTGAGCGGCTTTCGCCCTCTCGCTCGTCTTCACTGCCGGACGAGTCATCGGAAACAACCTGATTGATTGTTGAACGCAAGGCTGGATCGATGGTAGACGTGTGTGTGTCCGTGTTGAGCTGGGTTGCGTGTGGCTGATGTCGGTTTGGGGGGAACGGGTTCGGGTTGCCTTGAGTTTGACTAGTAGAAGTGTCACTGGACTGAGTGGTGGTAAAAGAGGAAGCATAACTGGGAGCACAATGCAAGGACGACCCCTTGCTCTTGTTTGCGCTTGAATTATCTGAACGTTGGGCAGCGATGTAAGGGTTGTTGAGTGCCTGGAGGTCTGGTTCTGTTCCGGGAGGGACGACGTGAGCATCTGGAGCAAAGAAACCAAAGTGACTTTGTGTATCACGTCGGTGAAAGACTGGGGCAGGAATCGAGGGGGCTGATGGAGCCAACGGAGCTGAGACTGACGGGACTACTGCAGCGTCCTAGGTTGAATGTGAGTGAAGGGATCATTAAGGGTGGGGCACGACTTACCTTCTTTGAGCAACTGGCTTTTGACCCCATAGTTGGCTTTGATGACGAGTCCTTCGCAGAGGTCTTAGAACCCTTCTTGGCACCACGTTGCTTAGGAGGCGGCTTTGCTGGAGCCTGTGGATTACGCGGGGCATCGTCCGCCACAAAAACCCTCTGTTTTTCAGCGCGAGTATTTCCCTCCAATATGTCTGATATCCTTTCCAGTTGAGTTATCCTTCCACCAGCTCCCGCACCTGATCTCGACGAGCGACGAAGTCCATCATCAGGGGTAAGAGTCGACGCGGGAGCCTTCGCTTGAGACTTCTGTTTCTTTGTTTTGGGAGGTCCTGCGATGGGGTCAGGAGGCTCCGGTGTAGCGGACTTACGCTTGTGTTTACCCTTCTTGCTCGCCATGATGACTTGACAAGAATTGACGCGAAAGACAGAGCAGAAGGAAACCAATGGTCACGCGTAAATTAAGGATCCCGGGCATTCCCGGTGCGGTTGAGTCCATGCAAAGATTTAACAAAGCTAACACGACGCAAAATACAAGACGTATGAAATATAACAACTAGGAGACCTCAATCAGACACCCTGAATCGCTTAGATACAACACCTGCTCCAAAAGGCGTGGTCCGAATCTCATCTCGTGTGCGTTTGTTCCTCTCAACACCGTTGAGCGACTGCTCAATTTCCAATGCAGACAGATTGTTGAAGTCAATAGTATTGAGACCGAGGCCAGCGTACGCCTTGTTGACCACCTCGCTATCCTGCCTCAGCTCCTTCTTGGCGACATCAAGACCCCAAGGTATTTCATGGTCGGACATTATTGCGAGAAAGTCATTCAGAGTAGAGATGACTTCGTCGTGTGTCACAACTCGCTTTTGTTGGACAGCACGGCGATGAACATCGAGCCAAGTGTGCCCAAGAGGCTTCAGATCGTCGAAGTAGGGTGCGAACTGATCGTCGATCAACTCTTCGCCACGATTCGGGAAAACGGTGAATGCCATTTTTGAATCCGTCACTAGCTTGATGTTGTCGGAACCAAGACGAGCCCAGCGATGTACCAATGAATTTTTGTACATCCATGACGAGTCATCCGCGCGCTCACAGCCAGGACCGGAAAATCGAATACAGATCCACATGAAGATATAAAGAACGGACTCGACGTTGTCCGTGGGGGTGTGCACGATAACACGAGAGATGGCGTCAGATGTGGGGGGAGCAGATACGGTGAGGAGCTTCTTTTTCCTGGCTTGTATGTTTCCGACACGTGACTCTGAGTTGGATATTTCGATGAGTTGCTTGAGGATGGCCACGGAGAGAAACGGTAAGGTACCCTGACACAGATATATATGAGCATATTACTCTATTGTGATATGTGGGGTGACTTACAGCGCCCCAGATCTGGTACTCGTTTGTGTCATTGATTTTGACAGCGAGCTCCCAGTCAATGATGTGTCCCTCGCCCATCCCCTCGTCGTTGTCGACAATCATGACGTTTCTAACGCTGAGATCACGGTGTAAAATCCCCCGGTCTCGGGTAGTCAATTTGAGCGCTGTAAAATCTAACGTTAGTAGCATTCAAATAAGAATAACCATAACCATACTCTCTACAATATCCCTGAGACAGGATACCAGCTCCTTCTTCGTCTTGAATTCCGTAAGGGGACGCGCGTGAGGTTTTGTGACCAGTCGTATGTGAGTTCGAAAATTCGCGACCAGAGTCGCAACGTTCTTGACATTTTGCGGCCGGTACCGCTCAGTTACGTCGTCCTTGCCATCCACCTTCACAACACACGACTCTACTAGAGTCGGCACTCCACGGATACCGTTGACTGCTTCCAGCATCTTGGCCTCATTCATCCCCGACACAACCCAACTATCCTTTATGACGAACCTCTGCCCCTCTCGCATCACGAGATAGCAGCAAGTCCCTCGTCCCACAAGCCCATGGCTGAGAAACAGGGCCGTTAGGATATTGTATCGATTATCGTTCACTTGAATCCAGCCAATAGGAGTGTCCGATTGACGAGAGGACGACAGTGTAGTGATCTTGGATGTGTGGGGTGTGGGAGGTGTCTTGGACCCTATGAGAGGGCGGTTAGGGGACTGGTCGACGGCACGAGCTACCGGGAGGTTGGCCTCTGTGAGAGATTCGGGGATTATACGAGGTAGTGTGATGTGGATTGTTGGATCAAATCCAAGGCACTGGGGATTTCCGAACGATACGGCAGATATGACATGAAGAAAAAACGCGGGATCTTTGTGGATATCGAAGGGAGGGGAGACAACGCAGCCAGAATGGTCATAGAGGTGAACTCGGAGCTGGGAGTTTGCGAACGACAGTGCTAGACAAAAGCGCTTCCATGGCTGTTCCCGCATCATCAGGTACGCTTTCGTGTCGACAGTCTTCCCTATCCTTGTTGACGGCGTCCACGCTTCAACTGTGAGCTCGCCGACAGCTTTCGTGTCCATCCACATCACCTTCTTCCCGTCGTCCTTTGTAGTTCGGCGCACCTCCTGGTCGAGAAGAATGAGATTGGGCTTACGCTTGAACTCGCCGGAGTTGATCAAGCGGGTGGAAAAATCTGGGGACCAGACGCGATATCGTAACGGAGGCTTGAAGTCTTTGTCCAGTTTTCCCAGTGCAACTATCAGGGCCTCCACCACTGCGTTAAGAAACGCTGCGAGAATTGACTCCGGCGTCTTTTTCCCCCCCTTTTGGCCCTTCCCTTTCATCGCTCCCTTGCACTTCTCGTCCGTCTGCTCCCTTTTGCCTCTGCTTTCAGCATTGTGACTCATCTCATCACCGTTCCCCTTCATCTCACCAGCCTGGTCACTTGTTGTCTCTCCGGCCTCTTCAGCCCTCGTCTCTCCAACCTCGGCGCTTGTCCTCTCCCTAGCCTCGCCGTCGTCATCACCGTCACCTTCGTCGTCCTCCTCGCCCATCTCGTTCCCCCTACCCATCTTTTTGGCCTTCCTGGATGGCCGTTCAGCTCTCTTTTGGCGTTCTGGGATTGCCCAGTTCCAGCGGTGAGTCGCACTGTCGTACAATGGTATTTTGTCGTGGGGACCTTTCTTCATGCAGAGTAAGGCCATATGGTCGTTTCGGTCACAAGGTCGGATGTCCCCCACGGCGACGTGGAGATCCGTTGGCGATACCCTGGCTCCATCAAAGCTAAGAAAAATTTCGTTGATCATTGCTCCGTATAAATGATCCTTGCCAGGATCGATGACCATCAAGCCTGCGAGTTCGTTGCGCATAGAGACGTCCATATCGGTAACCAGCTGTCCGTCGAGCGGCACTGGCACTGCGTTCATCTTGTATACGGAGTCTAGGGTGGATATATGAGGCGACATGGTAGCTAAGGGTTTCAACTGGCGCGAAGGGCGTACGATACTACATTAGTCAACTGTTATTGTACAAGTTCACATGTCATATTCCAGCAGATTTTCGAGATGCTGAAACCTATCATACTAAATAGAACAGAGTTATGAAACAAAATATATGGAGACAATCAAAGTGAGAGGGGAAAATATGTGTTTTTGTCCCAGTACTTGTTCAGCCAAAGTTCTGTAGACGACTCCAAACTATTGTACATTGTCAGCCTACTGTCTGCAGCCGCACCGAAGCGTGGAA
>MU266848.1:0-11303 GCA_021014945.1 Leucogyrophana mollusca | reverse complement strand
AACTATACTAGGATTCTCAAACGAAATGCTCAGGAAGGTTGATCATTCACCGAAGAATGTTTCCTGAGAATATCTCCACAAACTATCTCGTTGTTGCAGAGATATTGGCCATATACTGATTATGATGTCATGATGATGTCGTGTATCACATGACTAGAATAGAATGGATTGTAGTGGAATCAAGGGAGACTGAGTGGGCCATATATGATGGTTCATATCTCAGTAATTAGCGGATAGAATATTATGAAACTCAGGGTTTCTATACTTTTTGAGGTGCTCTACAAGATGGGATATCTCTCCTATTTATCGGAGCAATAGTACCCTGACCTTACATGAAACACTTTTCGTGTAGGTCAACGTGAATGAGGAGTTTGCTGGGGCCGCTGAGATTATTGGCAAAGGATACACCTTCCTAGACATCTTCGACCACGACGTGCACGCCAAAGCCAGAAAGGCAAACCTTTACTACCCTTTCGCTTCTCGAGGGGACTGGAAAATGGCGTCTTTCCTTCTGCGCTCTGGAATGAGCATGGCGGCTATCGACGAATTCTTATCTCTAGAACTGGTACGTCATTCGTTCGTCGATCCATGGGATTGCTAACCGTTTATTAGATAAAGCAGCTGCCAATATCCTTTTCGACAGCCAAAGAACTTCGCGGTCGCTGTGAGATGTTGCCCAAAGGCCCGAGATGGAATTGCCGCACAATATCGTCCTCACATCCGACCAAGTCCCCTCTCCGCCTTTTCTGGAGGGACCCAGTCGAGTGTCTAGAGACTTTGTTCGGCAACCCATTCTTCAACGGAAGGATGGATTTTGTGCCCCGTCGAGTGTACAAAACTGCTGCACGCCTCGTGCGTGTTTACAGTGAATGGATGACGGGGGACGCAGCGTGGAACTTCCAGGTACGTTTTGATTGTGTGTTGCACATTCTAGGACTCACAACGTCAATTCTACTCAGAAAACTGCCCCTGCTGGTGCGACAATCCTCGGAACTATCCTGTCGTCGGACAAGACCACGATATCAACGATGACGGGAGATCGCGTGGCCCATCCCTTACTCATCGGACTCGCAAACGTCCATATGAATACCCACTTGAAACTCTCCTCGCACTCTTTTATGCTGACCGCCCTTCTTCCCGTCGCCAAATTCCTCCATCCCACCAAGCGTATGCGTGGCGTTTTGCAAGAACGCCTCATTCATCAATGCCTCGACATCGTGTTGCAACCTCTCAAGATCGCAGCCTCCATTGGGATTATGATGGCGGACCCTGCTGGAAACAGCCGCTATTGCTTTACTCCTCCCGTGGCCTACATCGTCGACACACCAGAGGCATGTACGCTGAGTTGCGTGCGCGGTAAAACATCCCCTTTCACACTGGCTACTTATAGGGAATTCGGCGATGACTTTCGCCACGAGCCCCGCACAGCTCTGATTACTCTCCAGCAACTCCAGAGCATAACGGCTGATCCCTCCGACCTCGAGGCGTACTTTCGTGCATGCGAGCCTTATCGACTTAACGGCGTTGTCGAGCCCTTTTGGCGGAACTATTCCGGAGCTGACCCCAGTGTGTTCTTTCCGCCGGAGCCCCTTCACCACTGGCACAGGCAATTCTGGGATCACGACGCTCAATGGTGTATTGCCGTTGTAGGCGCCGACGAAATCGACTTTCGGTTCGCCGTCCTGCAACCAGCCACTGGTTATCGCCACTTCAAAGACGGAGTCTCGAGGTTGAAGCAGGTCACAGGCAAAGCACATCGTGACATACAACGTTATATAGTCGGCGTATGCGCCGACGCTGCGCCACCTGGTGTCCTGACTGCTATCCGAGCGCTCATGGACTTCCGTTACCTCGCACAAGCGCCCACAATCAGCGAGGACGACTGTGAGAGAATACAGGCCGTTTTGAAGTTGTTTCATGAACACAAACAAGCGATTCTTGATGCAGGTGGTCGGAGAGGTGCGAAGAAGAAGGCAATCAACAATTGGTATATACCGAAGCTCGAGCTGATGCAGAGTGTCGTACCAAGTATCCGTCAGGTCGGTTCCATCATCCAGTGGTCAGCAGACAGCACCGAGCATTGCCACATCACCGAGATCAAAGTCCCCGCCCGAAACTCGAATAATAACAATTACGACCCGCAAATCTGCCGCTATTTAGATCGCGAGGAGAAACGCCGGCGCTTCGAGCAGGCTACCTCTCTCAGGGGGATGGAATTCCATAATAATATCATAGACGATTCCTACGACAGCGACAACGACGAAGATACTTCCCTGAGTCCCACAGCCGGCGCCGATGGCCCTCGCGCAGTTACAAACTACTTCGCAAAGGCAACGCTACTGCAAAAAGCATCCCGCGGCTCAGTTCCCTATCCTACCCGCTCATTTATCGGTCACTCGACAGCTATAAACCTCGCATACGATCCATCAATCAGGCAGATGCAAGTCGACGACATTGCGGACAAGTTCCGCCTCCCGGACCTCCGAGGGGCACTCGCAGACTACATCCAACGTGAACAGCGCTTGAACGGCGGTCTGCACAGTGTAGGCGGACCCAGACGAGCGTCGGGTCCTTGTACCTTGCCATTCGATGATATGCAGGTATGGTACAGGGTTCGCTTGCAGCAAACGGCGTACCACGATCGTAGTCGAGTGCTACCCGCTCAAACTGTGAACGCTGTTCCCCCAAACAGCGAGTGGGAAAATGGGCGTTACGATGCAGTACTCATCCATACAGATGGCAACTACGAGTGGCCTGACAGCGGCCTAAACGGTAAGTGCAGTAAATTTAGCGACTGGATGCAACTGATTGTCGAGCGTTCCAGGTCATACCGTCGTCCAGGTTCGATTGATCATGTATCCACTCATTGTCTCCCACCAACTACGCAGCACTATTCCAGAGGGAGAAGTGCTGATGTACGTCGAGCGCTTCGATGTCCTGCCTCAATCTGATGGAAGCCAAGTTGATCCCCCCACTCAGATGCACATTCTCAGGCGCGCTAGACGATCGAACGGGTCACCCATGGGAGACGTCATTCCCCTCAAACAAATACGTTCATATATCAATCTCATCCCTCGTTTTGGGGCCGCCGCAGATGCTCGATTGACGAAAACTAATGCTATGGGGTATTCTTCCGCATTCTATTTGAATAAGTACTTTGACAAGGAGATATTCTATGCGATAACCGGTAGTACTGCTTAGATATTCTTCCTCATACCAATGAACTCGTCTTACAATGCCTTATGAACCAAAAGTTTCGAATCATTGACTTTTTTACTTGGAGGGCACCAATATCGACTTACACGCTTATGGAAGGTGAATTTGAACAATGACGGTACACGTGTGCGGAGCTGTCAACGTCTGTCACTATGCTGAGACCAACACGAAAAAGAGACAAAGACCGGAACAAAGTCAGCGTCAGCGCTGACGACTCGATATTCAAGAAGAGGAGCTCGACGTACACACCGCTCCTTACCTCGAAAAACGTCGTCACTGCCGCCATGATGGATAACTGCGTCAACGACGAGATCAGGGAATTGACGATTGACGAGGGTACCCTCTCGAGCAAAAATCTCCTACCCCAGAATGTTTCGTTGCTCGCGCGCCTCTTCCCTGGCACCGTTGGATCGTCGAAGTTGAAGCTGATGCTGCATACCGCTGTGATTCCTGGGTTTACTTCAAAGCTGTACAACTCCAGCGATAAAACGTCTCACTGGAACCTTACACACTTCAGCACCCATGCCGATGAAGCGAGCGAGGCCAGTGATGAGCCACAGGATGACCTAGAGGATGGCCTAGAAGAAGAAGAGGGGGATGATCTCGGGGTGTCAGAAAGTGACGAGGAGGCAATGCCGGGGACTATGAGCGAGAGTATGACGACTACGGATGATGAGGATGGCGGGTCTGATCAGGAGGAAGATGACGACTTTGATGGAAAGATCAGGAAATCGGCGGCGAAGTCATCAACCGAAGTGCAATTCGGTGCGTTCTTGAACGCTGTCTCAAAAGTTTTTGGCAGTGCCGTTCTCGCGCTGAATCCAGAGAGCATGTCGCAGGAACAAGGAAATGTGAGGCAGCGGAGGGAGGGAGACGGCACGGAGGACGTACCTTTGGGTACACGCCCGGAGGTTCCAGCATTCGGAGAACTTACCAACGCAAAGCCGCCGGAACCCTCGAGCTTCCTTCAGGCCCCTCGGATGTGGACCGCTGCTTTTGCAACCAAGCCCCTCGAGCATGAGCAGCATAATCGCAAACCCGACCTGATGCTGTTAGCTGGAAGTGAGGAGAGCGGCAACTGGGATAGTGGATCGTGGAGGAACCCGCAAGCCATCTTGGAAGTTACAGCTCGTGGATACACCCGAAGTTCCCGTATTGCAAAGCAATTAAACTCAAAAATATACCTTCTCATGTCATCGCAACCTTGGCGTCGATATGCCTTAGGTTTGTCAATTGCGAACAACTTACTCCGCGTTCATTGCTACGACCGCTCCGGCGTCATAGTTTCGAGACCATACGACATCCACGACAAGCCATATGCCCTTATCCGAGTCTTCGCTTCGCTGGCGTTTGCGGACCGTCACCGTCTCGGCTTTGATCCCACAATCAAGATCACGCCACCAGCGAAATCAAAGCTCTTCCTGCCCACCAGGTTCATCATTGCTTCCGACCTCCTCGCGCCCACCTTAAAGAGCCCTATTGGAACTGTCATGGGGAAAACTGCGAAAGAGGTTTATGAGATATTGGGGGTGGTGTGGTCGAGTGGAGGGTTTATTGGACGCGGGACCACGGTTTATCATGTAAGGGCAAAGAGAGGGGAGACGTACGAACAATATGTGCTGAAGGACTACTGGGTCAAAGCGTCTGAAGTCGATCATGAAGCCAATATCCTGCAACTACTGGAAGAGAAAAAGATCGAGGGTGTCCCGAGGTTGGCCGATGCATGGAACGTCCAGTTCAACGGTCGGGATGACTCCACTCAAGCCTTGTGTAGAGGGCTTGTCACCAAACATCTACCCCGCAGCTACATTCCCCGCATCCACAGACGTCTCCTCATGAGCCCCGTCGCCTTCCCGATCACTTCGTTTCGTTCACAGAGGGAACTACTTAGCGCTTTGCGCGATGCTGTTCGAAGTAAGTCCCCTTCGCTTTTTCCATTCAATGCTAGTGCTCAACACTCCCCAGCTCATGAACAATTGGTCAGCGTCGGCATTCTGCACCGTGACATCAGCTGTAACAACATCCTTCTGTACGACTGTGATCCCACTACGCCTCGCACTAACTCAGGAGAAGAAGACTGCCGTCGAGGACTCTTGATTGACTTCGACTATGCCGACTTCCTCGACAAGCTGCGTCAAATTTGCTCCTCGCCAAAGGGAACGGTAAATTATGAAACCCATCACATAAATAAGGTGGATACTGACGCTCCTCTGCCTTCCAGGGAACCCTTCCCTTCCTATCAATTGCTATCCTCAGAATTTTGTCCCGCAATAAGCACAGCACAAAAGGCGAGGCGCTCCTACCCATTCAGTATCAACCAAGGGACGATCTCGAATCTTTCTTTTATGTTCTCCTTTGGATTTGTATCCTTTATTCAGGACCAAATGGCCAGCTTCGCGACGACAAGACGTTCGAGCAGACGCACTGCTTTGACTGGTCAGAAAACGCCCTGAAAATGTCCAGCTACGACGCCGGTCTCAATTCAAAAGAAGCCCTCATCTTCGGCAACGACGACCGTGTCTTCTTAGGCATCACTCCTTATTTCCAGAACCTCAACCAGATCCTTCTTTACCCATGGCGATCCTACATTCAGACGTCTTACGCGGGCCCACATCCCATCCCGATGAATCACGGTACTATTATATCTCTGTTGACAACCGCTATCGCCCAACTCCCGACACCTGCTCAAGAAATGCGCGAACTCACAGTGAAGCCGTTAAGGGACGGTGCCGAAGAGCTGAAGAGGATTGACGTCATGTTGGAGAACAATGCGATCCCCCCTCGACGGGAACTTCGTCATCGTCGCCCCCTTCTTGCTGGTGTATTTGATCCAAATCGCTCTTCTACGGATGGTACGTTGTACACTAAGTGGGATGGGCGACACAACCTGTAGCACATGATTACGATATTACTATATGAGGAAGGTCTATTAGTTTGCGCCTTGTGGTGTCAACATAGGGCTGGAGGATCCTCTCACCTGGAATCGCAACTTAAAGGACCTGCGCCTCTCATGGCCACTTTCACTTTGTGTCGCGCTTCGTCGCCTCTGACCAGCGAGTGTACTTCCACGATGGCATGAAAGGTGCGATCTTAGCGCCTCCAGTTCGTCCTTGTCCACTTTTTCTGCTGACAACCTGTCTTCGAGTGAAAACAGTGACGCCGTACTTGTCGTTTATGCCAGAGTTTAGGACAATATTGGGCTCAACAGTCGACCGTCGGGCAGACGAATTGACGTGACTCAGAAGGTTTTGACGCATGCAAAACCTGCGTTGCGACGTGAAACGACACTTGCGTGGATCGTGTAAGTGATGGTGAGGGCCCTTCAGTACAACTAAAGCACTCTCCCTCGACCACCAGCCACTCCGAGAAACGACACTTGCGTGGATCGTGTTTAAATGATGGTGAAGGCCCTTCAGCACAACCAAACCACTCTCCCTCGACCACCAGCCGCTCCGATGCCACCGTCCTTACCAAATGCTCAGGATTTCGCTATCGAAGACATAGAGGTACGTTGTTCTGTCCCTGCATCCGCGTTACGCGATGCTCACTACTAGGGGAATATACCGGCGACTCGACGCGGAAACGCGCATCAGGATTTCGCTATCGAAGACATAGAGGTACGTTGTCCCGTCCCTGCATCCGCGCCACGCGATGCGCCTGCTCACTACTAGGGGAATATACCGATGACTCGACGCGGAAACACGCAGCGTGAACTCAAGATCGATTCCAATATCCATCGACTGACGGACGCGGGGCTCGACCGCTCGATAAGCCACTCGCCATCCCAGAGTGTTAACATCGCGCGCGACTTCAACGACGCGCGCCGTGCAATTCCTCTGCCCTCGTTCATAGTTCGCCCTAGAAACACTATAGACGACATCTACAACACTGGGTATGCCTACATCAGTCTCGCGCCCTCCACTGCGACACCTCAGGCGCTCCTTCCCTTCTCTCCGTGCCCTCATACTTGTCCTTCATGCCAGAGCCCAGGTCAATATTGCGCTCAACAGTCGACCGTCGGGCAGACGAGTTGACGTGTCCCCCTAGGTTTTGACGCGTGCAGGACGTGCGTTGCGACGTAAAACGGTACTTGTGTGGATCTGGTGAGGTCGACGGGCGGTGGAGCGGGTGTTCACTGCGACGGGGACGTATCTGTGACATCGTTTTTGCAAAGGTTCGTAAGCGGGGGGGGGGGGGGTTTGTATTGGAGGGTCTTGGAGGATAGACCTGGTACTTACTACGTGGTACTTACTACGTGGTACTTACCATCGGGTTGAAATGCCATATAGCCAGACGACGCCTAGCCGTGATCGTCGTGGCCAACTGATCGCGATGCTATCGGCCGATGACTCTGAGTGTCATGCAATTGTGTTCGAGCGTTAGATCAACATTTGCACCTTCTGAATATTTATTAATTTACGATGCCCGTACATCTTATGATGAGGGGGACTCGTATGTGCCAGTAATGGCCCTCCTATCTAGTTACTATATGAGGAAGGTCTATTAGTTTGCGCCTTGTGGTGTCACGTTTGTACCGTTTGTATCACCCGAGCACTTTCGGTTCAAGTCGTTCAGTCTTACCTTTTAGTTCTTTTCCTTTGGATCGTGCTGTGGTGATGGCTCGTCACAAGGGCCATGAGGAGACAGAGGAGACAGCGCCACGACGTAGCTCACGGGCAAACCAAGGCCGAGGTGGTGCCATTCAGCAGCTGGAGAAGATTGGTGATGCGCTTCTCCGAAATGGCAGGAAACCTGGCAAAGACAAGACCGCAGCCGCTGACGTGCCCGACGACGAGCCCATCAATCCAATGGCACCCGCAGCACTTAAAAAGGCTCCCAGGAAGAAAAAGGTCCCCAAGGCTTCTGAAGTACGTATGTTTTCACTCAATTCCTGGAAAACTTATGACTTACGATGTGCTCGAGAGCGACGCGCCTGTGCAACCACCCAGTGGTAAATCTAAGGGTGGGCCGACGAAATCGAAGATCAACAAGAAGGTATCTAGGTTCCCCATCAACTTCAAGATACGACGGTACTAACTACCTTCAGGTTCCTTCCCCAATGAATGAAACTTTCAAGCCCGCTGCTACGGACAATGCTCTTCCTCGCCCCAGCGCAGCACAGACCTCGAAGGACTCCCCAACGAACGAAATTTCCAAGCCCGCTGCTACAAACGATGCTCTTACTCACCCCAGTGCGGTATTGACCTTGAAGGACATTCTTGGCGCAGCACCATCTGTCCGTCGCTCGGAATCTGGCTCACGCTTTGGTCTACAGATACCCAGTTTGTCTGCACTTCGTCAACATGAGAATGAGCCCGTGTGGGGCTCTCAGCCTCGCCAAGACCCTTCACTTATCGACGAACATCGTTCCCAGCGTCCCCATGCAGACTTGCTTTTTGACGAACCCCAGTGGGGATCTCAGCCTCGGGATCTGAAGCGCCCGGGAAAGATTCCGTATCAGAAGCCTTCCAAGCGTACCTCTAAGAAAGTCTCCAAGAACGTCAAGCAAGCCTCCAACACAAGCAAGAAGCTGACCCGCACACCGCCTGGCTACTTCAGCGAAGAATCTAACACAGATCAGTCTAACGGAGGGGAGTCCACAGACAACGAGGAGAAGGTCGATGTGAAAGGCTTCAGCGAGGATGACAGCAAGGAGGGTAGCGAGGAGGATAGCGAGAGGGATAGCGGGGGGGGGTAGCGAGGGGGATAGCGGTGAGGGTACCAGCGGGTCCAGCGAGGAGTCTGCGGTTGCGGCGGAGGCGACCACAGACCGCGAGCCACGAGAGGCAGATCCGGGATTGGCCCTCGCCGACGATAACGACGGTGACATTGGTAACGTCGGCATGGGGAACATCGACAACAATCTTCCTGATGACGATGTTTCTGGCTGGCGCACAATACTCGACATTCCCCGGGCCGGTCATGGTATTCAGGTAGGCCATATACGTATACTCTAGCAAATATTAACATCTACCATCTACAGAATAGCGATAGCGGGGACGAAGATTACGATGTTCTTGAGCGCCACTACTCGAAGAACAAGCCCCCCCGTTTGCCATCAGCAGAATATCTTGCTGAGGTTCGCAACTCTGTTCCGCGCTCCAAGGGGTCGACGTACAAGCGTGCAAAGAAGACACCGAAGGGCCGACAACACGACGCTCGCTCAGCGTCTCCCCGCCCATCCTCTAGTCGTCAGAGTGTAGCTCAAAGTAGCTCGTCGAGTGAAACCGACCCCCAACCACGAAAGCGTTTGCGAGGGAAGTACTCAGTAACGCCGAAGTCCGAGGTCACGGTTCTGCCCACCAAGCTCGGGTTTTATCCGCCATTGGTGAGGGACTTCCTGGAGCGCTGCAAATACGAAATCCGTGTCCACGCCATCACTGTTGATGCCTTCCCCACGATGCAAGAGGCGTTAGACGGCATTGCCCTTGAGGCAATGTCAACTGTCCTCTACGAATACAAGCAACAGAAGAAGTCTATTGAGGCGGGGTACTATCCCGCCTACAAGGAGAGCATGGCTCGTTTGGTAAGCCACTGCTTACAAACTATGCCCGACGTTTACATGTTTTGCAGATTTACGATGATGTTGGAAACTTCCGCAGTGAAGTCAAGAAGTTCATGGGAGGTATTGTCAAGGCATCGTATTTACTTTTCCCTGAGAATACGGACCTCTCTCGGGACGAACAAAGGACGTTCATCAAGAAAGCTGCAAAGGAGTGGCTCACGAAGGGAAAATATTTGCGTGGCCCTCCCGATGAACAAGTACGCTCTCACTTGCGGCATGATATTTGATTAACGATTTTTGATAGGGCCGAGCGACAAACTTCGGCGCCAAAGCTCTTAGGGACGGCTGCATGTTCTTTTATCGCAAAGGCCGCAAATCACTGAGACGCTGTTCTGAACTAAGCCGTGCAATCCCTGCTACCGGGCTCATTCTTATTTGCCTTGAGGTCAGTCATTTCTCCGTGTCATTCACCCTGGTAACAGTTGTTGTAGGTGAAGTGTATCTTGCGAGGGTATGCCGAGCATGGCTACGAGAACACCCCGGATTTCAGCGCTGAGGTCTATGCCCCAGAGGCAAGGAATATGATGGCCCTTTTTGACGGTGTCCTCGCTGACCCATATCATGGTCCCAAGCTTCGGAAACAGCTGCGCGAATGGGCTTCTTTTTGCATGTAAGCTTATCCTAATCACTACCTACCATACATGACACTGACATCATCAGGAATGGGAATGTGGATCCCAACGATGAGCTTGGGGACAACTCTGACGGTGATGCGATTATTCTCGATTAGGTTTTGACAGGGAATTGACGCTTTCATTCATCATTACTATTGTATCCGTGATTTGCTGCATTTAATGTCACCGCTTTGATTGCTTCCGAAAGCTCAGATAAGATGAGGAAGTGAGGAAGTGCATACGATTAGATAAGAGAAGCTGGCCTGGGTGCCTTCTGGGGCCTGTGCACTGTACAAGAGCCCTGCCTTGCACGGAACTGGCCAGCACTGTCCAGACCTGTACAGTCCCAAGCTGCACAGTTCTGTACAGAACTGTCAGGACCCAATGGAAGCTGCACAAGTCTGTACAGTTCAGACTTAGACTGTCCAGACCTGTACAGACCTGTCACAGACCTGTACAGACCAGGACCTAGCTGTGGGGCTGTGAGGACTGTACAGGTCTGGACAGTGCTGGACAGTCCCTAGGGGATTTGCTGATGAATGGTCGCTTTGGCAGCTACTGCAGTAAGTTGGTCTCCATTTCATTCATTCGTTTCGTGTGATATCTTGGTCCAGGTTCGAGCGGTTATCATGGACTATGCGTCCGAGGCAAAAGAGGCCGTCGACTTCAACTCAACCGTCTTCGCTGGAATCTATGGCAAGCTCGTGGACAAGATCAACAATGTCTTCGAAGATAGTGAGAAAAAGTACCACTCGATGATGGCTACTCTGTACAGGATGACCTAGTGAGTCTCCACACATTCCCCACTATGCCGACACCTACTCATTACTTGTGTAGTGGTTCGAGGTGCGGCCAGAATGCTACAGCAAATGCAGGTAGCTCGACCATCGATTTTGACATGGATGGCA
>MU266846.1:0-11427 GCA_021014945.1 Leucogyrophana mollusca | reverse complement strand
TTAGCCACCGACAATAACAATGAATCAGCCAGTAAGCTAAATGGACGACGAAGACAAGGACAAGGACAAGAACAAGGAGCACCGGTATGTAACCCGCATTTCGTCATCCCCCTATGGCTTGTTGATCTGATTGTCCCCCAACCCCTTGCCTACGGCATCTAATCTTCAGCATTTCGGTCGTCAACACCCCTCCAGAAACAGAAGTCCTATTCGGGGCATACAATTGTCTATGACATCCTTATCAAGCTTCGCCGGGAGTGTTGACAGCCCCACTCGTCATCCGTCTGAAAAATTAGTTCTAGTCATCTTGCCAGAGGTGAGTTCTCAGCCTTTAAATCCTGATATCCCGAGGTGCTTGCTCTGACGCATCGTATCATTTATCAGTTCTGCAATGTATTGCTGCGTCAATGCTCCGCCTACGTTGTCAACGATTACCATGGCTCCTCTAGCCTCGCGACGTTCACTCGCTGCTTTCTCGAGGCTGCGAGCTGATACCGCGGGAAGAGCGGACTCGGTTAGTAAGATGGCAACTCATGGACATATGTCGCTCATTGTATGACGTAGCACGCGAGTCTCCAACGACCAGACTCGTCTACCAGCGCCATGTCCAATTGTTCCGATAGCACATTCTCCAATGTCTCGATGGGTACCGAAGTCGATGGTCGAAGGACCCACGTTCACTCTCCGCTCAAAAGACCAGGCGTGTTCACCAATCACTGATATGCAGCCCCGTTTGCTAATGGCCAACCAACCTTAGCTACGCAGCCACCTCACACCGATCTACCCGTCCGCGAAAGTAATGTGTTATCTCATCATCGTGCAAAACGCCGTCGTGTTATCGCACCCGCCGCAATACGTCGTATAATGTTGACGATTTTCCACGGGAGAGCCACAATACAGGATAAAAAACTAGTCAGGTTTCGAAGGTCTCAATCCGACGAGGTTTTACCAGAATCTGTGTTGTCTCGCGCATCAAGTCGTTTAGGAGACCATACCGCAAGGGCGGCAACTTCGCCGGTACAGGATAGTGACTCTACAGCGGAGAGTGATGCCATGAGGACGAAAATCGATGATCGAAGGCCCCACGTTCACTCGTTTAAAAGACCAGGTGTGTTAACCGATGGCTGGTATGCAGCTCTGTTTGCTAATGACCAGCCTACCTCAGCTATATTACCGGTGGCATCTGCCTCAGGCTCGTCGAATTTTGGGCATGCCTTACCCGCGACCAGCGAGCCAATAATAGACAAGGTGGCCATGGAAAGTAATCTCCGTCGGCTCGTCCTCGAGAGCAAGAAGAAAAAAATGAAGTTGTCTACTTCTACTTCGTCATCGGTCACGCCCCTGCGGTCGCCGACCTTCGTCGCATCCTTGGCGGCGAATTCAACAAACGGAAACGCGAACCATCCGCCACTACCTTCTACGGTCTCTCCATCGACTTCCACTTCCAGCTCGTCTGATACTACCCCTCAGTCGCCCGGCCCTCTTCCCGCGCTCGATAGCCTCGAGGACCTTGCAGTTTCCTTCATCACCGAGACAATCGGGACTATCAAGGCCCCTGTCCTCAAAACGGTGACATCCAATGCCAAACTCGAACTTACCCTCAAGCAGCAACGGCTAGAGCAATACATATCGGAGGGTAAGGCGCTAATGGCCAGGCTCATCCAGGCACGCAACGCCATGCGTGAATGTAGTCGGTACGCTCCGAAGACTCGTCATTTCCAGACAAAAGAATGCTAAGGTGGTTTGCAGGATCATGGATTTTGGTTCGACAGTTCCCCGGAATAAGGCTACCGGGCAGCCAACCAGACCACCGTCTTTCCGTTGGCCAGCGTCTCACGAGGGCTCAGTCCTGGTCATCAGCGACGATGAAGATGAAGAGTAAGAGTAAGCTTACAAGAAAAACGGTTCAGGAGGAAAGATGGATTAGGACACATTCACTACGGGAGACGACTGCATGATGTCACGTGTATCGAATGGGTATGCTGCTATAGCCAGCACCCAGGTCAAACCAGACCTTCCACCACCACCACCCCACCGGTCTTCGTCGCCGCCCGACTCACCTTCGTCACTTACTCACTCGCCCCCCGCCCACGCTCCCACTCTCAAAACGAGCTCATGGCCGTTTATCCCCCTCCCCGAGGACCGCCACCGCGGGAGCTAAAGAGCATCTTAGTCGAGTTTGTGGACGACATCGCTAACAATGTTAGCGTGGATCCGGACCACTTAAAATTTAGTGTTGCTTTGTAACTAAATTATTGGCTTTATATGAGATTTCTGTATTTAACATGGTCCCTCTTGTGGCCTTTGCATGACTTCGGTAGTTCTTGTCAAACGCAGTCTGATCGCCAGCGTGAAATCCGCGAGGCGTACTCAACAACGAAATGGTAGGGATGCACGACATGAAGTGAGAAAGGCATTAGTATCGACGTCCACCCCTTCCTCCCCCGGGCCCCCGATAAAGACCATAGCCAGGCGGCTGGCGGCCAGCTGGAATAATTGGTTTTAAAAGCAAGCTCTGGTACAAGCGGGAATGACTCACCTCCTCGAGGGGGCGGCGGTGGAGTAGCCTTCCTTGTTGCACTCGGAATGACAACATCCCGGAACAACATCATTAAGTCGTCTGTGCGAAAGATTGGGCCTAGGGTTAATATTGGGGTTAATATAATCACCTGGTAACACGAATTGAAATGAACAAACCATCAAACGAGCTTACGCTAGGGAGCTGTCCAACAAACCACGACAGCACGCCAGGCAACGAAGGACCATTCTCGTCGCCCCTTTCACTCTCTCTCTCGAAAGGTAAGAGCTCCCTGTCACGCTCCACCTCCCAGGTGGCAAGACCTCCAAACCGGCGCCGAGAAGGGCCATCCCGCCTGTCGCGGTTTCTATCTCTGGGGGGTGGGGGAGACATTGGGCGCGCACGCTTAGTGGGCGGGCCACTATCACTTGGCCGAGCAGAGCCCTCACGGCGCTTGTAGTCGGGCGGCAAAGGTCGCTCTGAGGACGTGTTAAGCTGCGAGGAAAGCATACCTGCATTGGAGGACAACGAGAGGAGAGCGCCTGTTCGCTTCTCGAGGGGCCTGCTCGAGCCTGACAGGCCCAACGCGGTTGGTTGACGGGTAGCCATAGCAAGGCCTAGATCCCGTGTAGTGATGGCGTCGGTGCCCAAGTATGTGTGACGTTGAGCAAATCGCTGAATCGGCGGATCTAAAACGATATCAAGTCAGGCTGTTCATCCGAGTAGTACCAGGGAACGCTTACCAGAGGGGTAGACCTCAGCTATACGCTTCTCCAGCTTCTGCGCTGCTGCCAGATCACCGTACTGGTATTCGTATCGTGCCCAACGTTCCCACAGCGGCCTCGCGCGTTCAGAAGAGAAAGTGGTGATGACGCGCTCAAACAGTGCTCGTGCATCTGGCACCAGTACGTCAGTTCAAATCTCGATACCATGATAGTGGAACGCTCAACTGATATCATCGTTGACGGATATCAGGAACCCAAGATACCGCAAGACAAATTCAATTTCATCGCCAAAGCTTTCTAGACCCTTTTCAAAGATTCTCGAAGCGATACCCGCACCACTTTCTTTTGTACAATGGTACTCCATAAGCGCTAAGTGATAATTGAGTATAACCTCGATGGCCACCCGTTGACTCGACGTACCTGCGGACTCGTACACTTGCCAAGGCGTCCAGCGATCTCTCCTGGCCTTCGCAAATATCTGTCGGAAGCTCTTGATGTCCTGCGCCCGTCGCGCGAAGCGGATGTACATAATCCAAACGAGGCCATATTCGGTTCTCCGTTCCGCAAGTTCTTTCACCTTTGGCGGTTTCTCGTCCGCACTCTGAGTCGCAAAGGACGACATGTTTGAGTGTGTTCCGGCCTCAGTCAGACCTGTGGTGGTGGGTGCCGGTGTGTTCCCAGGGACTGTGCGACCAGACCCGTCAGGCGAGAACGACGAGTTTGCAGAGTTGGCGCAAGCTTCAAGGGCCTCGAGATCGATACGGAGCTTGTCGAGGAGCTTATCGAACGTCGCGATAACTTCAGCATGTTCCCCCCGTACTTCCATTTGCTCAGCGTATGCAAAATGAAGAAGGAAACTGGTCGGATTGGCTTCCATGCCTGCTTTCAGGATGTTGACAGCGTCCTCTTGCTTACCAACGCTGTTGGTCCAGATAAATGACATGTACCTAGCGGAATGGATGAGCCCTCTTTCCTCGTACGAGCATCACGATTCGAATCTACCAAATCTCGCCGTAATATCTCATACGGATAACGGCTTTGCGATATACGCCTTGGATCCGCGATATGAGGGTGGACCGATCCTTGTCTCCAAATTCTAGCGGGTTGCTCTCTTCCCACTTGAGGTAGGTCTTCCATGCTCCAACAAGCGCTCTTTCAGCTGCGTTGAATGCGGGCGTAGGAGGGAGATAAAGGGGTGGGCGCGAAGCGGAGGACTGGGGTGGTGGAGAGAATAGGGGACCCAGGTGACGCTGTAGCTGTCGCAGGACCGCGCGAGCGTGCATGTAGGAGGGAGAAAGATCCGACATGACTTTCTTAGCCTAAGAGTTGGCCGGTTGGTTTTTGGCACAGAAAGGGGGATGCTGGGCCTCACTGTGATTTTATTCAGATTATTTTCGAAAGCCTCTACCTCGGACCAGAGTCTTTCCATATTCTCGAGGGGAATCTGAACGGCACGGTGATAGACTTTGCGCACAGCGTCCGTTTTCTGTGATTCTTCCCATGTCTGCATGTTCTCCAATCAAGGATATCGCGAGCGCAAAACGGATGAACCCATACCTCCCCGGCTTTTAAAAAGTGGATGTAGTCGTTCCAGATCTCGCCGCTGTCTTTGTCTTGACCTATGCGATTGAGAGCAAATTCGTAGGCCTTGATGACTGCATCACGCGTGTTCGGTGTAACGTTGACTCGTCTAGGCGGATGTTTGTTCAATTTACAAGTCATGCTATTTGCTCACACTGACCTGACGTGGGAAAGATAAACTTTCCACAAATCAACGAACGGAGAGGTTTTCAGATATTTCGCGAGTAGGTCTTCCGCAAACTGGAACAGTCCAGGCCTTAGAAAGTGGTTGAGGTATGCTATTTGCGCGGAGGACTTGGTAGCGTTTGGCTATGATAGGCAGGCAGCAAAGAGAGAATGAACGCTACGTACCGTGTTCGGATAAGTTTCAAGCAGAGCTTCGTAAGATTCTTTTATTTGCTCAGTGTCACCGGCATTCTCAGCGAGATCGACGAGGCGGTTCCATCCTTCTGGATCATGCGGTTGTTCACGCAACTTTGAACGCAGCACATGCCACTCAGAGGGAGGTTCTTGTGATACATCTTGGGTTGCATCTGCAAGTTTGCCTGATTGTGGTTCGCGCCTATTTAGAAAATCCATGTCCGCTCTTGAATCTTGAGGCTGTCCTGACATGTGCGTCGCAGCATTGACAAACATTTTGAAAGATGGTATTGTGCTAGGGTACAGGGGAAAACTGAGGTGAATCGAAGTAGAATTCGTTTCTAATTCACGCGACTTCAAAATAATTATATATAAGAATCGACGAATCGACTGCTGCCCGGCTTCATGATAAACACTCACTTTAACTCCGCCTGGAAATACCAGGTCGCCCCCGCTTTCCTGATGGACGAACTTGGCAAAAGGATTTACCTGGCTGCTAATTGCTAGAGAACTTGGTAATTTACATTAGGGGTCTGTCAAAAAGTTCTCTGTTTTAATGTAGTTAATGTAAATCGCCATTTGTATTGTCTTAGAGTATTGTCTTAGACCAGTGCGTGATGAGCGGGAAAGAGTGCTTATGGTTCCCTCCGAGCGCTTTTATCGGGCAAACAGGCGGAGTCTCAATTGCCACTGAGTGACAGCCACGATCCAGGCAGTGGGTTTTGTAACTCCGGTTGGCCGCCCGATATCAACGGCACTTGCTGCCAACAAGGCTTTCCCTTTTCCACCACGGTCGCCTTCGAAACTCATTGTTCAAATTCGTTATAGCACAACTACTTTGTAATAGAAATGTAGCCAGGGAATACAATGGACCCGCTGGCGTCGTGCAAAATAGCAAGGAATGAAATACCGCGTCGGGATGCGAAAGAATCACAAGAAAACGGAAAATCAAAGGTATCGTTATTGTCAATCTCATCATCCCTATACCGCACTATAGCTCGTAAATATATTTGTCGTCGTAACTCAACGACGATCGACGTCATCGCGCAAGCAAGACCTTCGAAACGGGCTATTGTATCATGTTCAAGGAGCACCGTCGCGAAGGTATTGAACCCACGTCTCGTCATTCCCCGCTACGGCTTGTTGATTGAGTTGTCAGCATCTCGACTTTGAGGCGAAGTTGTGGAGGTGGCCGTCGAATGACCTCAAGACAGACGGAGAGTTTTTGTGTCCACAGCTACCAGAACGCAATAGCCTCAAACAGTCCGTAGATGCCGTACACTACGAATCAAATATTTTCATTGGCATCTGTCGACAGAAGGAAGTCAGGGCAATACTCACAAGGTAAATACAAGGACGTCGAATTGCTATTGACGCTAACTAGAAGTAGAGTACAAAAACCCTGAAATGGAACAAAAGAACACGTAGGTACATATAATCAAGGGATCCACGAGCGATTGTCGTTATGGATCATCAAGTGACATGTTACTGTTCTACGTGTGGCCCCCGCGGTCAGCGCGTCCCTTTCAGCGTGAAGAGAAGCCATTCAAGATGGGACAAGGTCAGTTAGACGCATGTCTTTCCCAGTGAATGAATACTCACAATTCCTGGACAGGAAAACAAGTCCGAGATTCTAAAAGACCCACTAATCACAAGTTCGTCTGATGAGTCTGCAGCGCAGTCGCTCGATAGCTTATCGCAGGACGTGTTCCGAATGACGATCCAAGACGGAATATCAAAACCTGATGCCAAGTTCGGAGAGGCCATGTGGGAGAGGGCGGCGATGTCAGCGCAGGATGACACCGTTATCGCACAGGCGGCGGCATCTGGTGTGGACGAGGGAGCGGAGTCTCATCCATGGTCGGAACCGGCGATGCTTTCCTCAGCCCCTGATTCATTCCAGGGACCAGAGGGTAACTCGCCTATCGACACTGCCCACAAGACTTCGTCTGCCCCGCTACCCGCCACCTTTCCCGAACTGCTCAGTGGGCGGTCAACTGCGTGCAACACGAAGTCACGATCTTCGCAAATCGATCTCAGCAGTTACGAAAAGCTATTTCTTGTCGACCAAGAAGTGTCCCTTCGCCTCCAGGCCGTTGCCTGCCGCCTCGATGATTTATCGTCACCCTCGGAGACGAGCGACGTTGACATTACAGCACTGGACGCACTATGTGCCGAAGAACATTGGCTACACGCGACTCGGGGTGCCCTATGCGACGACAATCTATTCGACGAGAATACGGAGATCTATAAGGTGGCCATAATCGAGAGGATTGACGACTATTTAAAGGGTATTAGGACATGCAAGGATACGCTGGCAGCCAGGACGCCCGCAAACAGCAATCCAGCAATAACTGTCAACACGGGTGAGTCACCTCCGTCGCCGGGAGTGAGGACAACGCACTCACCTTGAACAATTTTAGATAAATTCTTCAATCACCACCTACGCTCCACCAACCCTCTAACCGTGGTCGCCGCTTTCATAGCGCTTGTCTTGAACGTCTTTGGGCATCTCACGCGTCCTTGGTGCAACACAACTCTCGGCCTCCTAGCATTATTGCTGAAAGCAGCATTCAGTATCGATAAGGATGGACCATCAGACCGCGATCAAATATTACTCAATGACTTCCCTCGCGACATTCGCACCGTTCGCAAAATATTCGACCTCGAGGCAAAGACAGTCGTCTACGCTGCATGTCCGCGGTGCTCGTACACCTACAAGCCAATAGAAAGGGGCGGCGTGCTTGTGTACCCCGCACGCTGTCAATATCGCAAGTATCGCGGGGGTATGCCTTGCGGTCATCGGCTGGCGGCTCGGCGAATCCAGGATGGTCAAAGTGTTAGGGCACCAATAAGGCCCTTCGCCGTCCAAGATTTCGACTCTTTTGTCGCCGGCCTGCTCGCACGACCAGGCATGGAGGCTGCGATGGATGCTGGGACGGTTCTTAACGACAAGCATGAGCTATGGGATATCAAAGACGGAACAGGGATTAGGGAATTGTTGGGACCTGACGGAAGACCGTTCATGGACGGTCTCAAACGAAAAGATCTCAGACTCGCGTGGAGTCTGTCAGTCGATTGGTTTAATCCCTACATGAATAAGGCCGCCGGAAAATCAGCCTCCGTTGGCTCCATCGTCATGTCATTACTGAACCTTCCCCCAAGTTTGCGATACAAAGCGGAAAATCTCTATCTCATGGGCGTCATCCCCGGCCCAAAGGAGCCCTCCGTCGATGAAATCAATCACTTCCTCAGGCCCCTTGTCGACCAACTTCTACCGAGCTGGAAGCAAGGCACTTGGTTTACGAGGACGTGCGTCCACGCAACAGGCCGGCTGGCAAGGTCCATTATTGCCCTAGCCATCAACGACTTACCCGCAAGCCGAAAACTTGGAGGAAATGCAAGCTTCGCACATAAAAATCGGTTTTGTTCCTTGTGCCTACTCCAATTATGCGACCTCAAAAACTTCGAGTGGAAGGAATGGCCTAAGCAGTCGCGCAGCGAGCATGTAAGGGCCGCAGAAAAATGGAGAGACGCACCCACCAAAGCCGCTCAAAACAAGCTCTTCAAAGAAAACGGGATTCGATGGTCGGAGCTCTTGCGACTCCCGTACTGGGACCCCACGCAGTGTATGGTGGTGGATGGAATGCACAACCTTCTCCTGGGCCTTGTTATGTTTCATTTTCGAAACGTGCTCGGCATTGACAATTCGCACAACAGGCGGCAAACTGTTGAAAGTCAACCCGCCACTGTGGAGGAGGTGGAGGAGGCCAGGAAGGTATTGGGTCCTAATGCAACGGCGAAGACACTCGGCCGTCTAACGGTGCCAGTGTTAAAAGCACTCTGCGCAGAGAATAACGTGAAGGTAATACCAACAAACATACGCAAAGGAATTCGTAAAGTCGACCTTGTCACATCATTGCTGGTGCGTATCGCGGTTTCTTACCCAATTCCCTCGGGATAACATTTTCCGTCAGTTACACGGTGGCCAGCAGTCAAACTCCACCTCTTCCGTAGAGAACATTGATCAAGGTGGCGATGACGACTTTGCGGCGCTGGTCGGCGAAGAATACGTGGTCGAATGCGCAGCAGGGAGCGATACCGAAAAGGATCATGCTTACCTACGCCTTTCCAGAGAAGAGCTAGAGCGGCTGCGAGGGACTCTTGTGCTCGTCACTCGACCAACATGGCATTGTGGTCCACCGTTAAACCTCGGCGAGCCAGGGCATGGCAAGTTAAAAGCAGACGAATGGCGGTCATGTATCGAATTCGATTTGCCCGTCACTCTTGTCGAGTTATGGTCCGGTCCGAATGCGAAAACGACCGATGAGGCACAGTCTATTCGACGACAACAATTAGTGGATGTCACTATGCTTCTTGCAATGGCTATCCGGTGGGGAACCTCTCACAGGACTTCAACGCTCCATGCTCAACGATACATGGACTATATGCACGCATACCTCGTCGGCTTGCGCAATTTGCATATGGGTATAGAGTTCCGATCGAATCATCACTTTGCCCTTCATATTGGCGAGTTCTTCGTGCGCTTCGGCCCTATGCATGGATGGTGGATGTTCCCGTTCGAGAGGATCATTGGAATATTACAACAGGTTAACACAAACCACAAACTAGGTCAGGACTTGATCTCAGCATTCTATATTCCATGGAACTCACGTACACACAGGTCAGCTTGAAACTACGATGCTGGAATCGTTCTGTGCGGCAGCGAACGTTAAGGGGTTCCTCCAGCAGGCAGGCTGTCCCTCTATACTCAAAGAGAGCGCAGCGATCCTGGAGCAATGTTGGGGTCAGTATAACTCGGGCACGTTGATGACTGATATACGCACCCTAGCTCCAGAGGAGACCGGAAGGAAACTCAAGCACAGAGAGGTTCCCTGGCAGAAACGAGCACAACTGTCTGTGGAGTTGCAAGCAGCGCTCATGCGTGCGGATCAGGAACTACGCACCGAAATTCAAAATTGGATTTGTCCGGATGCAGCATTCGTCTATCCTAGACATTTAATTGGTGGCCTGCAGTATGCAAACCGGCAAACGTCCAAACGGAACAGCACAGTCTTTTTCCAGCCACTCGGTTCTGACGCCTACGTGCCGGGCATTATCCGGGAGATATTCGCCGTGCCTACTAGGTGTGGAGAGGAGGAATTTACTCAAGTATATTGCATCGCTATACAACGATACAAGGCACTCCCACCAAATATCAACGACCCCTTTCAACAATACCCTGACTTCGGGGCGTCTCTGTGGTCCAACGAGCACGTGGATGACGTAGAGATCGTCCTCGCCTCAAATCGTATATCCCATGCAATTTGGAGGCCATGGACAAAAGGTATACTCGTCATGAAGCCGCTTGATAGGGTGAGCACGCAGAATATGAACAAAACTTAGCGTACTGATCAGGTTACAGGCCTTCTAGATGGGAAGGCAAAATGCAGCAAGGTTGCGATATGGTGTAATTCGTAGAGATTGAATGAATATGCTCACTTCGATCGAGCCCTGTATGAGCGTGAGCTATGCCTATAGCACGCAAGGAGAAGCACACCTTTGTGACCAGGCGACTGGGCCGGCATCAATATGCAACAATGGTCGTCGGTCTGCTGTGAATCCCGGTTAGTGAGGCGCAAGGGGATTGTAACATTAAAGAGACGTACCTCCGCACGACAACGGGACAAACTAAGGTGAGTAAGTGCCCCATTGTACGAATTGTGCGCGACCTTCGATCTTGACCCACTCACATGGGCACTTGAAGGAAGTAAATTCATTGCCATGTACGAGTATAGGGGATGACGAAATGCGGGTTACATACCGGTGCCCCTTGTTCTTGTGCTTGTGCTTGTCTTCGTCGCCCCGTTCGTCACCTCCATTTACTGGCCGGCCCATTGTTATTGTCGGTGGCTAAGTTATAATTTATCTCTACTTGTATCTAGTTTACATTGTTCTATTGTACTGACGATGGTGGAAAGGAAGAAGGGGGTTTGGCAGCGGGTGGCGATGATAACGGGCGGCCAATCGGAGTTACAAAACCCACTCGCCAGATGTGGCTGCCTGTGGCTGCCCGCTTCAGTGGCCATTTGAGCTCCGACTGGCCGCCCGATAAAACCGTTGGCACAGCCATCCAAACACTCTTTCTCGCTCGTCATCGACCTCGACCTCGAAGCCTCAACCTCAAGTCCCAAAGCAAGCCTGGGCGTTAAGTTAGACGTAGCAATAGATACAATAGGTAGT
>MU266845.1:0-11454 GCA_021014945.1 Leucogyrophana mollusca | reverse complement strand
AGGGAATGTGGCGGGAACGTCCCCGATCGCGAGCATAGGCACGTAATGCGCGATACGACGGATTAACGAGTCACCGATGAAGTTGCACACTTGAGCGGTCGTCATGCCGGTCTTTGTGAGCTGTGCAGTGTTGGCTTTCCCTTTGCTCGAAAGAACGAGGCGCTTGAATATACCAGAATCCGTAATGGGTGGGAATGACATTGAGATCGTGTTGGGGATTAGGTCTGCAATCCGATCGAGGTAGCTGGGAAAAAGAGAATTAGTGGGGACAGGCGAAGGTAACGTATATTGGGCCTCACAGTTGGGAGGCGCAGTAAGCAGCCTGTCCAGCGTTCCCGAAAACGGATCCAATAGTAGAGAACAACAACATGAAGTCGAGCGAAGCAGGTTCCACGCAGCTCAGTAGGGTGTTCAAAACCGCAACTTTTGATTGATAGACCTCGTCGAAAGCTTGCTGGCTCAAGTTGGTGAATTTCGCGTCGCGAAGAACAACGGTCATCACGAAGATGCCACCGATGGGTCCCGCCTTCTCTGCTGACTTAATAACTGCCGCAGTGTGCTCCTTGCTGATGGCGTCGGCCGCGATGACTTCGATATGGACTCCAGTGGAACGGAGGTAGTGGATATATAGGTTGTCGACTTTGGTCAGACCCTTGGGGCCACGACGGCTTGTCATCAGAACATGACGAGCTCCGTGGATGGCCATCCATTCCGTGATCCGAACACCAAGTTCACTGCAGCCGCCGATAAGGACGTAGCTCTTGCGGGGGTCGAACAGCTGACCACTGGGGTCCACACGAATAGAATGAGTGTTGTCGGGGATAATGACGAGCGAGTCGACGGAGGTTAGGTCGGCCTGAGACACTGCCGAGATCGGGACAACCTGTGAACGTATTTTGAGTGGCTGGGATGCGTGGGCATCAAGAATTGACGCCAGAAGAGGCGCGAGGCGCGAAGGCGACGTAGTGGCAAGTTTATTGATGTGCAGGACATGAGTGGATGGAGCCCCAGAAGGCAGCTGAGGTGTGCTTTGGCCATCGGTGTGATTGTGGATATAGGATCCGATGATTGATAACAAGTCGACACCGAGAGCGAAGCTAGCTTTACCAGCCGAGTTAAAGATAACGTCGAAATCAGGAACGCCATTACTGTGGAGCCAGGCCTGTGCTGAGGCATAGAAGTCGTCGATGATTGTAACATTGGCTTCGTCGATACCTGACACCGTAATGAGCTCCTTCGCGTCTCCGACGCTGGAAACAGTGCAGAAAATCTTTCCACCAAAGCGCTGCACAAGTTGGACAGCACTGAAACCAGCAGCTGGACGTTGCCGTGAGGGATGGTAATGATTAGATGAAGGTGAGAATGAATACCTGTAAGCGCGTCATGAACAAGAACGACAGAAGATGGGTTAATTTGACCACGCTCGACCAGTCCCATCCAGGCCGCGAGGAACGCCGATGGAAGTGCGGCAGCGTCCTCGGCGGAGACGTTGGAGGGCAATGGCACCATTGCACTCTGTGCTGCGACAATAACATCTGCGGGAGTTTGACCAGAGATACCTACAACCTATATACTAGCTTAGCACCAGAAAATTTGAAGATAGAAGGAACGTACTGCTGCTCCTAGCTCGACAGCCTTGGCGGAAGAACCAAGAGCCTGGGCAGTGCCAACGAAGGTTATCGCTGATTGCGCTGTCGATGCACCCTCAGTTCCCAAAGCCTTGACATGGACTTCGACATCCGTCTCTCCCAAGTTTGGAGGGAAATGAGCTGCAACAACAGACGAAGCGCCGATCGCGCCAGTGAAGCCAGCCGCGGGGATCGCAACATCCTTGACCTCGACCGAGCCATGTACGAGCCTGCGAACGTACACGTCACCATTCTGCGAAATCTTCATGTGTTGTTCAAGAAGCAGGGAGTTGCGCCGCAGGTCATGGACAATCTTCTCGCGGGCTGCCTCACTCAAAGAGTGATCCTCGAATAGGACGGATCGTACTGTGTACTCGGGCGATTCGGCAATGATGCAAGATGCGATACCCAAGGCCCCAATGCCCGCCGCGTCGTCGTTGCCAGTGATCCAGAACTCCGCATCAGCAGAGATGTTCTTTGCAATCTCGATAAGCTCTCCCTCTCTGCCGTGCTCGAACGGATAGATCACAACGCTCTTGAATGGCCCAGCAGGGACAGAGAGGATAGGCCGAGTGATGCGAACGACTACGATGGACGAACCATCCGCCTGCCTTGAAATTTGGACATCCGAAGCGGGAATTGCGCGAAGCTTCTCCAACAATGCATCAATAGTTAGTTGTTCTGTTTCATCGTTGTCTGAGTGGGATTTCGAATCTTTGGGGCGGATGGTGAGTTCGAAGTATGTCGCGCAGAGTCGACCAACACACCTGATACGCTCAGCACCAGTACGCCGGAAGACACCAGGAAGTTCGTAATATCGGCTACGTTGACAGGCGCATTTGAGAGATCAGCCGAGTAGAGAGCGATGTCGAAGCTAGAGAAGGTGTCAGGAGTGTGTTACGAAACTGCTCTGGACGTGCCTACCTCGCGAGCATCGTATCTTTTACATCGTCCGTCGGCTTCCACGATTCAATCGCCAAAGATCTGGCATGGATGTATGTCAAGGTCGAAGTCTTTGCGTCGGCGTCTTCGGGAGTGGCAGCAGCACAGAAATACTCAGTCACGACGTGCGCGTCGGTGAGAAGTGACGTCAGCGACGAGTCAAGGCCTTTGGCGATGTCTGCAGTGGGGGACAGGTCCACGACTCTAACGACTTTGCGTCCAGCAGCTCCCGCAGAACGAGCGAGTGCATTGAAGACCGATGTTAGAGTAGCGTCCGCGGCCAGGCTGGAAGGTTTTGAGGGGAACGACTTGGACTGCCACACAGTGGTCAATCGCTCCTCCAAGCTGCTGTCCGTGATAGGAACGGGCTCTGCGTCTGGCGCGCGTGCTATCTCGAAACCTTCAATCGTGAAAAGGACGCGTCCTTCGGAGTTAGCAATCACGTAGTCCGATTTGAATGGACCACCCGGTGCCCATGTGCGACCAGTGAAGTAGGTCCAGATGCCTTTCTTGATCTCGGAATCGAGATCCGGCGCGTCGCGACTGTCCCAGCGACGAAGAGCATCGATCTTCACAGGGAGAAAGACGCCGTTGAAGTCGAACAGTTTGGTGTCCATGTTGATGAACATTGCCAAACCGCACTGTGTGATGCTATCGAGAATACCGGGGTGAATGACATATCCATTGCCGAAGACGTCTGGGGTTCCCTCAGGCACCTCAAGTCGCGTGAGGTAGGCCTTGCCGCCCCAACTACTCTCGTCGTCGATCTCGTGGACGACTTTGAGATAGTTTTTGAAATGGTCTTGATAACGATAAGCACCGGGAATCGCGTCGTAAAACTCGTCGCCGGTGACCGAACCCCGTGAACGCGAAAGCCTAGACTCGATATCGAACATGCGAGGAGCGTCCTCGTCGTAGGCAGGGTTAACACCGGAGAACGAACCACTGGCGTAGACTGAGTCGAGAATGATGTCACCGTTGTTGAACTCATTGTTCGTAGACGCTCTAAACTGCCATTTGTCACCATCGATGACACAACCAGCATGCCCTGGAAGGGCACCAGACGCGTTGAGGACAAGAGGCTTATGAATAGCAACATTGGTAGCAACCATGGCACCATTCTCTAAGATACTCTCGACATATCTGTGACCCGTAAATTAGCGCGGAACGCGGGTCCAAAATTGTGACGTACCCAGAGGCCGGGAACAGGACGGCATCGAAGACGATGTGCCCAGTCAGGTCGGGATGGCTATCGGCGTTGATTCGGAAATGCGATGGTGCAAGAGGGCGAGGTTTCTTGCGGAGTCTGCGAGAGCGCTCGCTGGACGACTCGGCCCAGCAATGGGATTTGTTATACGGGTATTCAGGCAGTTTGGCCTTCGAGAAGGACACCTGACCACTCGGAGACGCACAGAGTTTATTATAATCAATGTTCTTGAAGCCGGAGGCCAGGAGACTCCCAATCCCTTCCAGGAACTGATAGTGTTCACCAGTGTTCTGCGCAGGGACCTTCGGGTTGGGGCGACGGACAAGAGAGACAGGTTCACCTCCACACTGCTCGATGTAGGCCTTCAAGACCGGGTGAGGTGCGATCTCAAGGAAGATGATACCTTCCGCGCCGTAGTCGTTGAGAATCTTGTTCATTGCAGTGCCAAAGAGAACAGGGCGACGGATATTGTCCCAGCAATAGTTGATATCGAGATCCCGATCCAACCACTTGCCGTCAGTTGTGGACATGACGCGAGCAATAGGCGTGTGCGTGCCCTGAGTAAGAGGAGTTTGCTTGATCCGGGTCTTGAAGAGCTCTTCCTGTGGCTCCATCAAAGGAGTGTGGAAAGCACACCCAACACGAAGCTTAGCGGCGAAAACCTTGGCCTCCGGGTCAGCCGCGAGTTCGACCATGGCATCAATAAGCTCGTGCGTCCCGGCGACCGTGACTGCTGACGGGGAGTTAATACCTGCGATCCAGAGGCCGCTTGTAGCTTTAGCCTTGGACAGGACCTTGCGAATCATGGTCTTTGCCTTCTGAACACCAACGCCGAGAGCGACCATCGCGCCATTACCCTCTGCCTGGGTCATCGCAGCCGCACGAGCGACAGCGATCCCTACAGCCATCTCCCTGTCGTAATGACCCGATGCGTAACCCATGGCGATTTCACCAATACTGATGCAAACATGTGAGCTGGCGATACACAAGCTCGCAGAGCTACGACACCTACCTGTGACCGACAACTATGTCGTACCGGATACCAAGACTCCGTATCAGGTCGACCAACGCGACTTGCACGAAGACGAGAGATAGGACAACCTCACTTACAGGCCAGATGCCACTTGAGGCGAGTTTGCATTCTACACCCGGAACGAAAAGTCCCGTGCGCTCGAGCATAGACTCCTGGCCGTATTTCTCCACAAGGATGTTGTCGTTCTCCTTGATAGCATCCAAGAATGCGGGGTAGCTCTCTGCAAGCTGGCGACCCATAAAGATGTGTTGAGGACCCTGCCCAGAGAACACAAGGCAAAGTTTAGGGCTTGCATTGCTGTTCGTAAGTAAGGGTTTTGAAAATTTCGTGTCTGGCGTAAGCGCCGAAGCTATCGCGAAACTGCGAGCCGGGTATGCGCGTGCTTGTCTTGCGAGATCTCGTGCGAGTGAACGGAGTGTTCGGTCATCGGTAACGCCGTCGTAAGCCTTGATAAGGGACTCTTTCCAGCGACCAAGAGCCGTTTCAGTAAGGGAACCGATGGAGAAGAGGTACAAAGGCTTTTTCTCCGATGACACTATGTCTGTGGGTGTAGGTTGAGAAACGTTGGATACGGTCTCAAATGTCTCCATAACGACGTGCGCGTTCGATCCCCCGACGCCATATGATGAAATCGAGGTCACCCATTTGCCATCCTTCGCCGCCATTTCCGGTGTAATATTCTCCAGCTGCAAGCATGTGTCAGCTGCTTCAGTATACAACGCGGCAGTGTACGTGCCTCGGTTTGCACTTTCATCTTCAAGCTCACGAAATCGATCTTCGGGTTAGCTTTCGTGAACCGGATGTTTGGGATGATCTCCTTATGATGCAGCATCAAAGAGACTTTGACTAAGCTCGCGAGGAAACTACACCCTTCTGCGTGGCCGATATTGGATTTCACGCTTCCAACTCTGGGATAAGAGATCGAATGATCAGGGACCTAAGCCAAGGGAAGTGAACGCAACACACCTGAGAGCCTTCGTGTCAGACCGGCCCTTCGAGAACACCTTCCCAGCCGCGTTCGTCTCAATAGGATCACCGACTTTCGTGCCTATAGGGAACCAAAGATATTCGGTCAGAAAGCCGACTCCGTCCCAAACAACACGACGCACCAGTAGCGTGCAACTCGACGTAGAATGCCTCTGCCGGATCCCGCTTCGCATTAGCATACGCATCCCTGATCGTTTCTGCCTGCATATCTCCCTCAGGCATCGTCAGACTCTTTCCCTTTCCATTTGCATTGATTGCGCTTCCGGTGAGCACAGAGTATATCGCGTCTCCATCATCGACTGCGCGATCGAGGCGTTTAATAAGGACTGCAGCAATACCTTCCGCTCTACCAGTCAAGTGGTCAGTGTTAGGTGAGTAAAGAAGGGTAGTGAGAGTCGATTACCTCGCATAGCCGTCAGCGGAAGCGTCAAAGGACTTGGAAGAGCCTGTGGGCGAGAGAACCCCGAGTTTCGAGAAAGAAACTGTGTGCTCCGGATTGATGATAGTGTTAGCACCTAGAAAACGTCCGTTGGAATGAGTTTTCCGCAACGCGAAGACTCCTATATCTTCCCGACTCACCCACTACTAAAGCCTGATCCACTTCACCAAGCTTGATCGAACTCAAAGCGAGATGCATGGCGGTCGCGGATGCAGAGCATGCTGTGTGAAGTCACTTGAGTTAGATATCGCCAACTCCTTCGAAATTTGAACGCTAAGAACACTAACCCGTGTCAACCGTCAACGATGGCCCGCGAAGATCGAACGTGAAAGAGATTCGATTGGCGCGAATGGATACGCATCTTCCGACACCATTGTAGTTGTTGATTTCGTACCTATCATCGTCGAGTTCATCTGCAGTAGTCAGTAAATTACCGAAGAAAACACCCGTGTTCGAGCCTCGGTAGTCGATACCCGAATCTTGCAACGCCTGTTAAGAGTTACGTAGCATCAGTTTCAAACATAAAAAAAACAAGGAAGAGAATGACGAACAGCATGTGCTGCCTCCAGAGTGAGACGGATCGCGGGATCGAAGTGAGCAGCTTCTTTCGCGGATATTCCGAATTCAAGATGATCGAATTGGTCGATACCAGAGATGAACCCGGCTTTGGTGCAGTGGTATTTTCCAGGCTCATCTTTCCCACCTACGTTTACCTCGGATGATTAGCACCCGAACGTTTGAACAAAAAGTGGATCGGGGCGCACCATACCACTCCGCGTGAATCCAGCGGTCAGGCGGGGGTTCGACCATCCCATCACCCTGTGCGTGTGGGACGCCGATCGGGATATGAAAGAAGACTCGCGAAATGGATGCGGCTTACCTTGTTCCTCAAAAATTCATAATATAACTCCTTGTTGTCAGATCCTCCGGGGAACTTGCAGCCAATGCCGATGATGGCTACTGGGACTTCTGCGGACATAGTTGTCCTCGCTCTTCAGCTAAACGGTCTCTCTCGATAGACTGGTGACGGACGCGGTTACGATTTCAGTAGTGGGTAGACAGAACGAGGGGAAAGCGACAGCAAAGGGCGAGTCGTGTTTAAGATGTAACCCGGCAGAACCTGGCCCTGCGTTTGGGAACCCGGAACGATAACTATCATTTCCTGTTTGAAGGGGTGAGCTAATAAAGCCTCGATAACACCGCGAACACGCGTACCGCCAAGGCGGGAAGATCTCGCATCAGCTGGGCCTGGCCATGTTCACGGTATGTCCAGGAATTGGAGTTCCGACAAATACAGAGCACCTTTGCTGTGTTGCTGATATGAAGGCTTGGGAGGATTATGTGGGGAAAGCGCCAGGAACGTACCTAGGTGAACGCACTGCCTGCCTTCCAGGCGTGAGCGTATCGCGATACTTGGCGCCTCATCTATCTCTGAGCAATTGGTATGCCAAGGGGCGCCTCGAACGGATCTTTTGATCCCGTTTTGATGAGTTAACATAGCGTAGCGCACAGCAACGCGTGCGTCAGCACCAACCAATTATTAGACTCGAAAGCAAGGCGCCGCTCAAAGACTGGTTGAAATTCCCATAAACTTGCATCGCATTGGGCTGGCTTTCCTGTATAGCCCGCGAGACAGACGATCTGGCACAAGCAGACTGATGTTGTGTCAAGATGGTCTATGGCTGGTTACGCTTCAAGCGCTTTGATAGTTGGTGCCAGCAAGGGAAAGAAAAGGTGTGCCTTGTGGCACTCGTGATCGACAAAATTGATTGATGGCTGAAACGCGGTGCCGGCAACTGCTCGTACAGCCACCGGAGCAGCCCTTGTCCTCCTCCCACTTGGTCCTCCCAACCAGTGTTGTTGGACTTTGTGAATTTGGCCAGAATGAGCCTTAGACGAATTACAATCAACTCGGAGATTGTGCTTGTTTCAGGTGAGCGCGGCTTGTCTGTGAACCAGCTGTCGCGCTTACTATGTTTAATCCAGACGCCGGCAAGATTGATTTGGTCCACCTAAGAATAACATTGCAGCAGCGATTACCCAGGAGCGAACCAGGAAGATATCAGGCTGATAGGCCGATAGAATACATATCAATCAACTCCCTGACCAGAGGCTCGTGGGTCGGACGAATTCAATTTGAAACCTCTGCCGGGTTACAGGTACGTATCTTTTCTGGCGCGGAAGCTAAAGTGTGCAATGGAGAACATTTCCTCTGACTCATGTTCAGTAAGTGTGCCATCCTACAAATTCTCCAGTTCTGAGTCGGTCGGTTTCTGAGATGTCAGACTCCCAGCTCCCATTCTCACTGATGCACAGGCCTTTCGCACAGTACCAAAATACTTTGTGCGAATATTTCAACCACGAGGTGATCTGCAAGCAAGGAACCAGTCGCTTGAGGGCAATCTACGATCATTTCCCGTCGCTTGTGAGCGGTAATGAACGTGCTGCATCCCGGAAGGATCACAGCGCCTTTCTCGGTGCACACTGGCTGCTTTGCCCGTGTGGGGCATACTGCGGCTTGAATCCTCCCCTGTAACCTTTTCCGCCTCACCGTGCACGAGGCTCAAAACCGCAGTGCGTCCTTTGCAATAGAGCATCTAGTGGGTCAAATCCAGAGGGACTCGCTCTGCGGAGCAACTGGCTGAAGGGAGTGTTGAACAAACGTGCGCGTCTTCATGTACTGGCTGCGTACCTCTATGTCTGCCAATATGTCATCGATGCCAGTACTTGAGGCCGTTGTAAGCACCATCAGCCCACGATATGGTCTCCCCGGTGAAGTCGGCTCGAACCGCGGAACTAGTTCGTCCAAGGTTTGATCGGTATCTGCAGTGAATAGTCTCCTTGTGCAGGCTTCCGAGACATGAAACAAAGGGCGTGCTGATACTGCAGACGCTTGTCTCCGTAGAATCGGGAGCCGTCTGGGTACAGACTCTAGAGGGAGACTTTGCGAGGGCGTGACAATTCTATAGTAGATGTCGCGTAATGTCACATACACGTGATAGGCGCGTGGGTCCATGTTTACATGTGTTTGTCGGAATATTATCGGGTCACGCGCCCCGCAAAACGGGTCCTTCACGCTTTTCACCTCCGCATTCGAACTTGTCCTCATTTATAAGGTCTGGGGCTTTGAGCCATTCAGCGCTTTACCGTGCTGACCTTTCTGTCTTCTTTCTTTCTTCCTCCCACCGCAGGAAAGAAACCTGACCGTCTGTGCACCACGCTGGGCGTTGGCTTCGACAGTACTTATTCTGATCTTGTATCGATAAAAGATCAAAGACAAACAGACGAAGATGAACCAGCCACAAAGACGACCGTTGACGTGTGCACCATCTACGTCGTGGGCAGGAAGGAAAGGACTTGCATTGTCAGATTCCACTAACGTGCCACGTCGCCTCGACAGTAATTGTCACTCGACAAAGCACCACAACCCTCTTTTATCGCTTTCCCGCCCCAGAAAGGCCCCACCTACCGTCTCACTTTCGAGCGCTAATGCGACTTGTCCACCGCCCGCACAGCCCCTCCTTCCGTCTCCCTCGGACCTCCCCGATGTGCAGACGCATTCGCAGAGCGACATCCCGTTTCCATCTTGCTCATTGGACTTCCCGATGACATCCGACATCGACATGCGCGATGGGACGTCTGACAACATTTGCTTACTTTCATTATCATGTGATATCCCAACTTCTTCCTGCGACAACCTCGCACCGTGGTCCGCACAGATCCGTCTCCGGAAACGGCGTTCACTGGCATGCACTTCACAGCCCAAGGGGCTACGCCGCTCAAAATCCAAGTCAAAAGAGAGTGGCGGAGACATCGTGTCCCGTAAACGCCAAAGAAAAAGCCGGCGCCAAGTCGCCGACTTGCAGTTCCAGGCAACTGTACATCGGAGTCTGATCGCCTGCATCCGCACTGCGGAGGACAGTGAGCAGTCCACTTCCAGGCCCGATATGGAGGGGGATGGTATCACTTGGGCTAGCGAGACAATGCAAGCTCAGGATATGCTCCTAGCGAGCCGTCTTTGGCAGCGCTTGCTTGATCAAGGCTGCACGCCTGTGTCGTTGGACGATGTCCCAGTGTCATCGTCTGATTTGCGCCCCACCGCATCGTCGGATTCTCTGGATCTCGCTGAGATGCCCGTGGACCATGCTGAGACGCCACAGCCGTCTCTCGGCCCCACACACCCTCCTGCTATTTCCGAGACCACACCATCCACCCCATCCGCCTCTCTCATACTCCACCACCCCCGTATCCTATCCATACCACAGCTCGTTGCGACACTGTTTCTGCAGCACAACGATCGATGCAGTATACGCGCCCGTCCAGGTTGGCGGCCCCGTCGGCACGTCGATGATGCCCAGCCATCTCCGTGCGCATCTAGATGTTGCAGCAACTCGTCACCGAGCCCAACGTTTGCACACGATAATCGTGCCAGGAAAAAATCACCGTTATCGACACTTACCTACCCCGTGATCGGGAGTTGATCTCTCCGAACAATTTAATCATCTGACTCGGCTCAGCAGCACAGATCGATTCTGCTACTGCCATATTTTTACGACCACCCGCTTTTGCGGACTTTACGCGCATCACGACATATCATACAGTGTATCGATATTCATGCGACTGAGAGGTTGGAAGGCTTGAGGAAGGACGGGTTGAATACTTGAGAGCCTGAGGGCATTAGCTCCGTTTTCGTATACATCACGCCCTATTCTCGTCTTTATGGCCGTCGCCTTGCCCGCAAGGCTCTCAGTTATTTGCATACAAGTTTTTCCACGTTTACTGCAGATACATTTTGTATCGAAACTATGCCCTTGTTATGTTCGCTCCTGAGCGTCGTTCGAGTTGCATCAAAGCAACGGGCGCAATGACTTTGGTACAGCGGCCTCTGAGTCGCTTGAATTATATGCGTCGAGATCGTGAAAGAACATGTGTATCTAAAGTAATGGTTCGGATGGGGGGAAGGAGCAGAAATACAGTCAACATCATTCCAGTGTCTATCAAGTTTGTGTCTCAGCAAAAAAGTCGCGGTGTGGCTAAATCATAAGTAGGGGAGCTCAGAGTAGGACGCTTAACGCTTGCGCTTGTGCGTACGCTTGTACTGTGGCGCGGGTGCCACTGCGATTTTCAACGTCCGCATGCAGACGCGCTGTAAACCCACGTTAGGGTTATCTTTTCACAATGGCTCCCGCCGCTCGGCGCTTTCCGAAGGCGTTCCCGC
>MU266844.1:0-11465 GCA_021014945.1 Leucogyrophana mollusca | reverse complement strand
CTCCTCGATGTGAGCTTGCGTTTTCGTTCCGCATCCCTCGAACTGATTCCCTGCGTCGTACCCAGCTTCCCGCCGTCGTTCAGCAACAGCCCGCCACCCAGCAGGAAAGAAAGCCGAGTGTCGATGATGACTGGGACACCGAGTCGATGCGCCCTCCCCTCGTAAGTTTCGTCGACCTATTTTGCGTGGTATCCTCTCATTTGTGTACGTTTTCAGCGACCTACCGAGCCTCAACAGGATCCTCCACCCGAGTCAGAAACATTGACCGCTCAGCCCGCCGTGCCCAATCACAAATGGTCGCGCAACATCCGTGAACGCTGACGACATATCCGACATCGCAAACATCGCGTCCGGGCGGACCTCACCGACTGCCCCCCGCATCCACCCATACCCCACCAACGTGCCAATTCTCCCGCCTATCCAGAGGTAAGTTTCGGCAGGAGAGTTCATGCTTATTTACTCATGCTACCTAGTTGCCGACCAATCGACAACCGCGTCGAGGAAGAGATGCAGATACACGTGAAAAAGCACAAGCTTCCCATTCCCGAACACGGCCATCGAGAAATAAGATCGAGGCTAACGTGGCGCTCGCACAAGATGATGTGGTACGCGCCCCATCTCCACTGACCCGTGTTCGATCTAACCTTAAGTTCCCATTAGCGACTAGCCATCGCGGCTCCTAGGGGCAAAAAAGGCCGACGTTTTCGTGAGCGAGCGCGGCGCGGCGGTGTCCGGGCGAACTCTCACTCGGACACAGACTCAGGGTCTCAGGATAGCGATGGAGAATCGGAGTATGAAGACACGGGATGCTTGGACGCCATTTGTTACTGGGTGTACTTCAGGCGGCGGAGGCACTTGCAGGGCCGATAGGTGAGTTGAGCTCCTCTTGTCTCTTCTTCGCAATGGTCCTCTTATCCTCGGGTCTATATCGCTGACAGCTACGCGGTCGTCCACTTCAAGCAAAATCACGCCGCGTATCGCATGTGTTCTCGTCACTCGAATCGACTTCTTCACGCTCTACCTTCAGGCTTTTGGATGCACTCGAATACTCTCGTGTCTGCTGCGCTAGCTGCTACACAGCTCGTCCTCGTACCATCCAGCCTGACACAAAGTCTTCCTTGCACCCTCATCACTGGTACTTTCTCTGATCTCGGCCCGTCTCTCGATCTCGTGGCAGTTCGTTTATGGTCCTAGAAAGGATGCGGGGTACTCGTTGTGGTCGCGAGATCTGTGCAAGAGACGAATAAAGCATCTTGTCAGCACGAATATTTACGCTTTCATGTGGAGGGGCGCGGGCGCCGCGGCTGTCCTGCAGCTGCGAGATATATCTCGCAGGACGGAGTGAGAGAGAATCCAAGAGAGCGGTATTGTAGATGACAGGTCGGTGATAAACTTGTACGGTGAGCCCGCTAAGGCGGTAGAAGGCCTCGCACACTCCAAGGGCTTGACCTGTAAGAGAATACGCCGTGTGGTCCACAGAACTTCTGCTGTATAAATGGAGAGTGTCGAAGATACGAAGTATGCAAGCAAACGCTCGCATACACACGCGAGGGGCGCCTGCTTAATAAAGGGATGCTTCAGCTTGTACTCAATGGACGACGGGGGTCGTGGACAAGAAAGCTTGGTTGGCTGGTGTTTAGGAATCAAATGTGAGGGGGATGGCAACGATTGTACGCTAAAGGATAGTGTAGGCCATACGTCGAATGGTAGCGGCGTTGATGGTGGAGGAAATGACGGGGGTCGTGTCGGGGGGAAGTAGACGCTCACGAGGGGGAAGAGCACGTATCGCGAAGGGTAAGACCATTTCGTCGCGAGGGGAAAATCATGTGTCGCAAAGGGGGGTGATACCCTCCAGCGAGGGCGAACCATCTATCGGTTTGAAACTAGCAGTGGTATCGCTGCAGGCAAAAGCTCCTCTGACTTTCCAAGCGGCATGCAGAACAGTGCAGTAGTTCGAGTGCACTTGTACTTATCCATATTCGCGAGGCGGAGGCACTCCGTTCTTAAACACCGTCGTCGAATTTAAGAGATGGTAACACGTTAGCGCTGGACGAGACTGCGTGTCCACTGTGATCTTCCTGCGCTATAATGGCAGCAGAATCGAGGACTGGCCGTCGCAGACGATCGCTCCGGCAAAGTGCAGTAAGTATCCTTCTCATCCCTGACCCAGATCCGGGATCATTACAGCGAACTCTTAACGCTTTCGTCGGGGATACCCTCCGGCTTCGGCCAGTCAGTATATGACGTACAAGACAACAGCTAGCTAGCTTACAGCGCGGCCCTTGCTGGGACATGGGAAGCTGTCCAAGACACGAATCTGGCTGCAAATGCACAACAGTGATAGATTCACGAGTCCTGTAGGGTGCGATTAGTCGGCGGGCCCTATCTTACTATCCGAGAGTGAAGGAAGACGCGAACAAGCTGACTTACACAACGATAATGTCTTTAATGCAGTAGCGCTCCCCGTCAAGGCTTCAACTACAACTACTCCACCAACCGGAGTAGGCTGTGTGATCCAAGCGCGATCTTGCAGCATAGTCGCCATTATCGCGGAGTTCCTACCACCAGGCACGGCGTCTTGAGCTCGGGTGTGAGCAGCCCTCCAGCGACATCTGTACAGTTCCGGCGCCCATAATTGAGGAGCTGAGACTGAAGAACGCTGGAAAGCTGATCGGTTTGTTGGTTACGACCATATGTCTAAGCCTAACAGCATCCTGGTTATGTGAATGGGACAAGTTAAGTGAGTGCAGGGTAGAGAAGGCTGCAGGGAGTTGAGACAGAGTAGTACGATGGGTGAATATGGGTGACGGGAAGGTCAGAGCCATGTGCATGGGGTTTCGACGCCTCGAGGAGTACGGTTCGGTTATGTAGCACCTGAGACGACATCTGAATGGGCGAGAAAGAGGACCAGAAGAGTGGATGTGGCAAATCAACGTACGGGTAGTGGTGGACGAAGGCGAGACACGCAGCTGCCAAGCCTGTGCTGAAAATATCAAGCGCTCGCCAAAGGTACGACGCGCGCTTCGAACAGTATTTTTGAACAGTATTTGCACAGCATACCCACAAGATGTATGGATGGCATAAGAGGGGGCTCACCTTGAAGTAGCTGTGTCCCACACCTCACCATCCCCCCTCAGCGTCGCCTCAGACACCTTCGATAACCCCCCACCCGTGACTCTCGTTTCCTCGCACCATGTCTACGTCATCGAACCCCATCGATTCTTCAAGCGTGCGTCGTGCATCCCGCGGTCCGACGAAAAATTTCAAAGGACACACCGAAAGGGTCTGGGCCGTTGCATATTTCCCGGACAATCGGCACATTGCCAGTGCCTCCGAGGACAAGACTGTCATCATTTGGGATGTTGAGAGCGGTAGGCAAGACGGTCAACCGCTTCTGCATGATTCCAGCATCCAGTGGATAGCGATATCTCCAAATGGCAGGAGAATTGCGAGTGGAACGAAGGAGGACGGGGTGGTTGTTTGGGACGTGCTGACGCGGGAAGTAGTTCACGAGATCAAAGGTGGCATTCATAGGCTGGTCTATTCCCCAGATGGACGATGGATCGCAACTGCGCCAATGGGTGGTGAAAGGGCGGTACGGATGTGGGACGTGGACGCTGGTAAACCTGGCAGAGCACCGCTGAAATGTGACAGCGAGGTCTACTGCGTAGCATTCTCACCGGATGGGTCGCAAATTGCTGCTGGGTTTGAAGATGGTTCTTTTCGGGTGATTGATATCTTGACTGGCGAGAGTGTCGTTGGTCCCGTAAGAGGCCATACGTCGAGTGTGTTGTCGAATGTGTATTCACCAGACGGACGTCTCCTCGTCACCGCGTCATGGGATAGAAGCATCCGGGTGTGGGATTCCAAAACGGGGATAGAAATAGGGAAGCCGATGTTGGGGCACAAGAATGTTGTCGAATGCATTTCGATTACCGCAGATGGACGGAGGATTGCGAGTGGAGGAATGGATAAGACAGTCAGAGTTTGGGACTTGGAGACGCGGCTGCAGATTGGAGATCCATTCGGCGCGGTTGACTACGTATTTTGTGTGGCATTCTCCCCCAATGGGCGATACGTTATCAGCAATGGCGCCCATGACGGCGCAGTGTACGTGTGGGACACGGAATTATTGGGAATCCAAGGCCCAGTTAGTATCTTCGTTCTGCTTCAATACTGCTTCTAACTCTCCACCTCAGTCGTCTCCGCCTATAACCGCTAGCACCCGAATTCCACCTGTGGGCATTTTTGCGTGTATGCGCCCTTCTATCCGCTAACATTCCGTATTGATATTAGGCACTTATCACACCCCTCCGCCAGCACAGGCAACCCCATGCCAAGTCACACAATGACACGTCTTCAATAAACTCCTCACTACTTGATGTGAGGTTGCGTTTTTGTTCTGCATCCCCCGAAACTGATTCCCCGCGTTGCAACCAGCTTCCCGCCGTCGTGCAGCATCAGCCCGCCACCCAGCAGGAAAGAAAGCCGAGTGTCGATGATGACTGGGATACCGAGTCGATGCGCCCTCCCCTCGTAAGTGTCGTCGACCTTTTTTGCGTGGTATCCTCTCATTCGTGTCTTTTAAGCGACCTACAGAACCTCAGCAGGACCCTCCACTCGAGCAAGATACATCGACCATTCACCCGGACAAGCCTAGTCACAAATGGTCACGCAACATCCGTGACCGCTGGCGACACTTCCGACATCGCAAACCTCGCGTCCAGACGGACCTCTCCGACTGCCCCCCGCATCCACCTCTATCCCCTCACGAACGCACCCATGCTCCCGCATCTACACAGGTGAGTGTCGGGAGGACAATTCATATTTATTTGATCTTTACTCATGCTACTACCTAGTTTCCGACCAATCAACCGGCGCGTCAAGAAAGAGATGCAGACGCGCAACAGAATGCACAAGCCTCCCATTCCCAAACACGGCCATCGAGCAACCAGATGGAGGCTAACGTAGCGCTCGCACAAGATGACGTGGTATGCGTCCCACCTCCATCGACCCGTATTTGATCTAACCTTGAGATCCCGTTAGCGACTAGCCATCGCGGCTCCTAGGGGCAAAAAAGGCCGACGTTTTCGTGAGCGAGCGCGGCGCGGCGGTGTCCGGGCCAACTCCCACCCGGACACAGACTCAGGGTCTCAGGATAGCGATGGAGAATCCGAGGAGTATGAAGACACGGTATGCTTGGACGCCATTTGTTACTGGGTGCTCAGGCGGCGGAGTCACTTGCAGGGGCGGTAGGTGAGTCGAGCCCCGATTTTCCCCTCGTCGCAGTGATCCTGAAAACCACGCTGCCGTCCCCTTCAGGCAATAATCACGCCGCGTATCGCGTGCGTACTTGTCACTCGGTTCGCCTTCACATTCTATCCTTGGTCCTTCAGGCTTTTGAGTGCACTGGAGCACCCGCGTGTCTGCCGCCTAGCTGCTACATCTGTCTGTATACCACATCCTCGTACCATACAGCCCGAAGCAAAGCATTCCTCGCAGCGTTCACGGTACTTTCTCTGATCTCGGCCCATCCTTCGGTTTCGCGGTGGGTCGTTTATGCTCCTAGAAAGGATGCAAGGTACTCGTTGCGGTCGCGAGAGTAGTGCAAGAGATGAATAAAGCGTACTGTCAACACGAATACTTACGCTTTCATGTGGACCGGCGCCGTGCCTGTCCTGCAGCTGCGAGATATATCTCGCAGGACGGAGTGAGAGACAATCAAAGAGAGCGGTATTATAGATGACAGGTCTGTGATGAATTTGTACGGTGAGGTTGCTAAGGTGGTAGAAGGCCTCGCACACTCCGAGGCTTGACCTATAAGAGAATGCGCCGTGTGGTCCACAAAACTTCTGTTGTACAAATGGAGAGAGCATCGAAGATACGAAGTATGCAGGTAAACGCTCGGAGACACACGCTCGGGGACGCCAGCTTAATGAAGGGATGCTTCAGCTTGTACTCGAGGGACGACGGGGGTCGTGGACAGGAAAGCTTGCTTGGTTGAGTTTGTAGGGATCAAATGTGAGGGGGACGGCAACGATTGTACGCCAAAGGGTAGTGTAGGCCACACGCCGAATGGTGGCGGCGTTAATGGTAGAGGTAATGCTGGGGGTCGTGTCGGGGGGAAGTAGAGGCTCACGAGGGGGAAGAGCATGTATCATGAAGGATAGGACCTTGTGCCGCGAAGGGGGGGGATACTTCTGTCGAGGACCGATGATAGCGCGGTAGTTCGAGTGCACCCGTACCCACCCATATTCGCGAGACGGAGGCACTGCTCCCGCCCACCAGAGTAGGCTATTGAAATCAAGCACGATCTTGCAGCGTAGTGGCTATTATCACGGGGTTCCTATCACCAGGCACGGCGTCTTGAGCTCGGGTGCGGTAGTCCTCCAGCGACATCTGTACGGTTCCGGCGCCGGTGGTTGGGGAGTCGAGACTTAGAAATGCTGGGAAGCCGGTGCTGATCAGTTTATTGGCTACGTCCATATGTCTAGGCCGAACAGCCATCCTGCGTGCGAGGGCGCCTTTGTCCGTGTAGTCTTGCGGTCATGCCATGCGCGGGTGGTGATTCGGAGAGGTCGTCGATAGAAGTCTGGCGCTGTATCCATATTTCAGAGGCGCAAAGACAGCGTTGCCCTTCCACGCAACTTGTCGGAGAGCAGACGTGGTAAGTTAAATTCATGGTTCAACTCTGCACACAAGAGGATGTTCAAGCCGATTGGTTGCTGAGCAACGTGGCCACCTGCTGAGGACTCAGCAGAGTCTACAAAAAGGTGACGAACCTACCTACGACGATGGTCGCATTCATGCAGGCACAAACAGTGGCATTAAACACGTCAAGGTAGTTGTTGTACCAGTTGTAAGGCGAAGTCTTCTTCCGTATTCGCTTGAAGCTCTCTACTGCCTGCCCGATGGCGATGTCGGCGAGGGCTGTGGAACTAGGATTTTCGAAGGAGGCGGGGGGATGCTCATTTGCTTTTGCGGGGTTTGGTACGCCTGTCGACGGCGCCGCTGAGGATTCCCATGATAGCGACCCCTTGCCCCCCCCGCTATCCCGCTATCCCCCATCTCTATGCGGTCATCCTTCTTGTGAAACAAATACTCTTCCACTTCCCCACCATCAACCACCCTTCCGTTGCGTTTCGACCCGTCCATCGTCGTCGCCGCCACTCGCATCCAGAGTGGGATGGCACTCGATGACGCGTACGTTGAGGTGGTCCTTATTAAGGTATGTTCGTGCCCGGGAGTGGGCGATGAGGGGTGTGATAGTACTGGTGGTGCGGATATCGATGGGGGCATCTGTGGGAAAGGGGCTGGAGAGAGTTGGGAGTGGTACGGTAGGTGAACATGGGGGAAGGGAAGGACAGTCGTGGGCGCGGGCTTTGAGGCATACATTTCGGTGATGTAGCACTTGAGACGACATCTGAGTGGGCGGGAGGGATGACCTGAAGAGTGGACGTGGAAAATGAACATGCGGGTGGTGGTGGATGAAGGCGAGATCCTCATGTGTAAGCCTGTGTAGGCTGAAAATATCAAGCGCTCGCCAAAGGCACGACGCGCGCTTCGAACAGTACTTTCGAACAGTATTTGCATAGCATGTCCACAGGATGTATCGAGAGCATAAGAGGGAGCTCACCTTAAAGTAGCTGTGTCTCACTAACCCCTCATCCGTTGCTCTCGTCTCCTTGCGCCATGTCGACGTCATCGAACCCCATCGAGTCTTCAGGCGTGCGTCGTGCGTCCCGCCATCCGACGAAAGTTTTCGAAGGACACAACGGATGGGTTACCGCCGTTGCATATTTCCCGAACAGTCGGCGCATTACCACTGCATCCGACGACAAGACCGTAATCATTTGGGAAGTCAAGAGCGGTAGGCAAGACGGGCAGCCGCTTGGGCATGATTTCCCCGTCTGGCAGATAGCGATATCTGCGGACGGCAAGAGGATTGTGTGTGCGATGGGGGAGGCCGGGATGATCATTTGGGATGCGCTGACGCGGGAAGTGGTTCATGAATTCAATGAAGGTGGAGTTGATAGGCTGGCCTATTCCCCGAATGGACGTTGGATCGCAATTGCATCGAGGGACATTGTGTGGGGCGTACAGTTGTGGGATGCGGACACGGGTAGACTTGGCAGAGAATCACTGAAGTGTGACGGCGAGGTCAAGTGCGTGGTATTCTCGCCGGATGGGGCGCGGATTGCTGTTGGCTTCCGAGATGGGTCATTTCAGGTGCTTGATATGTTGACTGGTGAGAGTATCGTCGGTCCCATAAAAGGCCACAAGTATTCGGTGAACTCGGTTGTATATTCGCTGGACGGTCGTCTCCTCGTCACCGCGTCAGACGATCAAAGCATCCGGGTGTGGGATTCCAATACGGGAGTGGAAGTAGGGAAGCCGATGCTGGGGCACAACAATGTTGTTGAGAGCATTTCGATTACCGCTGATGGGCAGAGAATTGCGAGTGGAGGAGGCGATAAGACAGTCCGGGTTTGGGATTTCGAGACGCGACTGCAGGTTGGCGATTCATTCGAGGAGGAGAGCTGGGTGCGTTCTGTGGCATTCTCCCCCGATGGGCGATACGTCATCAGCGGCGGAGTTAACGGGACGTGCTTATGGGACACGGAATCATTGGCAATCCAACCCTTGGCAGTGAGTATCTTCATTCGACTCCAATACTGCTTCTAATTCTCCACCCCAGTCTTCTCCGCATACCGCTGGCAACCAGAACCCACCCGTAGGCATTTTTGGCATGTATGCGCCATTCTGCCCGCTAACATCCTGTGTTTATATCAGGCACCTATCACACAACCAATCCCACTGTTCCCCCAGCAGAGGCAAGCCCGTGCCAAGTCGCATAATGATGCGTCTTCAATAAAATCCTCACTCCTCGATGTGAGTTCACGTACTCGTGTTCTGTGTACCTCGAAAGTGACTCCCCGCGTTATACCTAGCTTCCCGCCGTTGTACAACAACAGCCTGCCACCCAGCACCCGCAGGAAACAAAGCCGAGTGTCGACGACTGGTGGGACACCGAGTCGATACGCCCGCCCCTCGTGAGTTTTTGTCGTGCTTAACTGCGTGGTTTCCTCTCATTCGTGTCTTTTAAGCGACCCACCGAACCTCAGCAGGATCCTCCACTCGAGCAACAAACTTCGGCCATTCACCCGGCCAAGCCTTATCACAAATGGTTACGCAACATCCGTGAACGCTGGCGACGTGTACGCTCTCGCAAGTCTCACGTTCCCGCAGACATCCCAAATGGTTCATCGCGTCCTCTTCCAGATAATCAACCCATAGTTCCTGTCTCCCCAGAGGTAAGTTTCGGTAGAAATGTTTTTCGCTGACTATTGATCGGTTCATATATATTCGTACTAGTTGCCGACCGACCCACAAACACCCGTAACATCGACCGCCCAGCCTTCTGTACCTGGGCGCCCATGGTCACGTACAATCCGTGAGCGCTGGCACCATATTAGACCTCGCAAACGTCGCATCCCCGCAGACGTCGCATCCCCGCAGGCCTCCCAGATAGTTCTGCACATATACCCCTTCACGAGCGACCCAGTGCTCCCGCCTCTCCAGGGGTAAGTTTTAACAGCAAACGTTTCCATTGAGGGTGCTGACTGGTTCTTATCTATTCGTGATACTTAGTTGTCCACCGGCCCACAATTGCGTCTACACAGGGACGCAAACGTACAAGCACCCTCTCGAACACGTCCGCCAAGAAACCGCAACGAGATGTCTCCACCAATAGCTGCTAACGTAGCACTCGGAAAAGCTTATGATGTATGCATTCCAATTTCCGTCGACCATGTCCCGATCTAACCGTCAGCTTCCCATAGCGAATGGCCGCCGCACCTCCTAGAGATAGAAGCGCACGACGCCGCTGGCGTGCCAGAGAGCGGCGCAGAGCTGCCAGGAACGACGAGTCGGACTCAGAGTCTGAAGATAATGATGCGGAGTCGTACTTCGAGGACACGGGGTGCTTGGATGCCTTCTGTTTCTTGGAGTGCGTCAGGTGGTGGAGACACACGCACTCAGAGTAGGGGAGTCGAGCCCTGCTGCTCCCTTGTTCACAGCAGTGCACATCTCAAATGTTCCCCTCGGGTCTAGTCTTGGGAGGTGCCGCGCGGTCGTTCAGTTCGATCGACTTTCGCGTCGTATATCTCAGGCCTGATACAGACGCTCCATCATTGTTCCTTCAGCCTTCTATTGGATATTGGAATACTCGCGTACCTGCTGCGCTAGCTGCTACATTTGTTTGTATACGACGTCCTCGTACCACCCATCCCAACGCAAAGCCTCCCTCGCAGCCTCATCACTTACCTTTCTCTGATCTTGGCCCGTCCCTCGATTTCGCGGTGAATCCTCTACGTTCCTAGGAAGGATGAAAGGTATTGGTTGTGGTCGCGAGAGCAGTGCAAGACGTAAATAAAACATCCTGGTAACACGAATACTTTTAGAGGACAGGGACATCGTGCCAGTCTTGTGTGTGAGAGAGACAAACAGAGAGCGCAGTGTCATAGGTGACAAGTTGGTGGTGACCAGCGAGGTCGCAAAGGTAGTAAAAGACCTCACGTGCTCCGGGGACACCGTGATAGGGTTTGACCTGTAGACTACTCCCGTTGTCAAACACCATCACCGAGTTACGCGCTAGCACCGGACGAGAATGCGCGTCCACTGTCATCTCCCAGGGCTCTAATGGCAGCAGTCTCGAGAAGTAACCAGGGCAGACTCTGGTGTTGACCAAGTGCAGTAAGTATCCTTCCCATCTTTGGTTCCGGACCCGAGACCATTAAAGTTAACGCCTGACGATTTGGTCGCGGCTGCCCTCCGGCTTCGGCGTCGCCTCATACTATGATCTGACCTGCCTTGAGTCTTGGGCCGGTCGGGCATATCACGTACAAGATAACAGCTGACTCACTTACGACGCGGTCGTTGCTTTGACGTGGTTAAGCTGGCCAAAAGACGCGAGTTCGGCTCGGAATGCACGACATAGATCGCCATTGCGAGTCCTGCAGGAACGATTGATCGACGGGCAGTCGATATTTCGAGGACGTGATAATGATTATGTACGTACACTTCATATCCTGGTGTGACCGCCGCATTATGAGACCTTGGAGGATGTTGACCTTGGGATCCACCTGTGGTTCCCACGTAACTGGTCTTATTAGACCCGCTATAGCGTATTGAATGTCAGTCTAATTAGATAGGTTTAAGGCGTTACAGGGCTACCTTCAATAAATGTTGGATAATTATGGACCTTTGGCAGTGCGACAGCAGTTCTCGGAGTCAGTTGCCGAGCTCGGCACGGCACGTTATCCGATATTAATGACGCCGCCTGGCAGCGCCCTCGGGAGCACTGTCCCCGACATTCCCGCACCTCCGGCAATTGCTCCCGTGGTTCGTCGGGTGTTACCGCGCCATCGAGCTCGCTGTCGCGCACAGCGAGCACGCATATCTCA
>MU266842.1:0-11587 GCA_021014945.1 Leucogyrophana mollusca | reverse complement strand
AGTTGTGGTTTGAGGGAGTAGCAGTTGGAAGATGGAGAAATCCTACGGTACCTGCAGTATCTTTTATACCAATCGAAGAGGCGGTGTAGCTACGTAGGGCTGCGATTGTCCCATCCGCCATCACATCACTCGATCAGTGTTCAACGGGGCAGGATTGCTGCGTCCAGGAAGATTAGTGTTGACTGCTGACACCGCAACAAAGTGCAAGGTAGTCGGCAAAGCATAGAAACCGGTGGGCGGTGCAGAATGTGAGATATTTTGTGCAGCGACTCGAGGCAGCGCAGCCTCGAAGGAAATCGTGGACGACCCCGCAATGTATTCTCGGTGCCGGCGGGTGGCCATTCCAGTTGTTGCGATGTTAGGATCAGAGGCTATTGCCAAACAAACGTCAAAAATAGCACTCCGCGACACCCGACTGATACACTTCTTGATGCGCCGAAAAACATCAACATAGTGAGCCAATCAGATTGTATTTTTAGTATGCATCTACGGCTAGTACAATTCTGCAATGGGATCGGACTTAGTGTCAAGTCGGCGTGATGTGTAACCATTCCCCAGCAAACGCTCTACCCACGATGCAGCGGACAAAGATGCAATACTGTACGATATATGTCCCGATCTGCAAGTGTTGTGAAATTACCAAGAAATCTTTCTGATTGCTAGGTGTGTCCATCATAGGTCACGGGGCTTGAGAGATGCTTGCCGTAGGAGTACATTGGGGAGGCAGGAGACGGCCAGAGGCAGAGAAGCGTACCAGGCAAACGCCATCGCCTCAGAGGGCTTCTGATGGTTTCTGTCTCCTGGGAGCGAGAGGTGAGCCTCTAACTCAGCACCCCAAATACAGCCGTTTTCCAGGCCTTCCAGGATATTCGCGGCTTCTGTTCTTGTGCATGTCGTCCAACGGGTGACAGCGAGCAGTCTGCTGGGGGTCATTTATCACGCATATATTTGCCATCTCCAGAGAAACAAATGGCACTCCCCCGAATAACGGTCACACACGCTTATGATTCCCGCATCGAAGACATTATGTGAGCAGATGGCCTGCACCGGTGTTTTCAAATCGACGTGTTCAGGATCTTGCAGGACGTCTCGAAATACGAATACTTATTCTCTACTCGGTGATGCTCTACCTCTGCTTCCTCCTTCCAAAACGCCCTTCGGCCCGCGCTTCGCCATCGCCCAGAGGAACACAATTGCAATGACCGAAAAGCCATCCCCACCTCGACATTGGCTCGTCATCATCCTGCCACTTATAGTGAAGGGCGGTGTATCCTGACCCGCCCTCCCCTCGTCGCATTTCGTCCGGAGACACTTGACATGGGGTCCCAGTAATCTAGTACCAATGTGAGGAGTCGGATGTCCTCAATAAAAGGGGACAGTATATGCTCACTCCACAGTTTCGATCGATTACAATACATTGTTCGACTCACAGCTCCGTCCCGACTGGACATATGACGTTCTGTTTCGCCTGACAGTGTTCCCACTCGGCATTGTGTCGTGAAGACCATGTTAGCACGTAGAGAGGAGTTTCTGGCGCCCTTCATATCTCCTGCACGACCCGCTCAAGGACCCACCTCACGGCCGTCTCATCCGATAGTACAACAGGCACCTTCATCTGTCCAACACCCGAGTTTGCCAGTCCAATCTTCCACTCGCGAAACTCTCTGAAAGTCCCGGGGTTGAGGATGCGGACTGTGGGTGGACCAACCCTACCGTCGTCGAGGGCGTGCTGGAGGTTGTCGTTGGCATGGTAGAGGTTGTCGTGAAGCTGCTGCAGTGCCGTATGTGCATTCGGACCTGTAGATCAGGGCAAGTGTGAGCCCCTGTGAGGCAATGTAAATGAGCTCATCGGGAATCAAGCAACTGACTGATCGCGCCCTCTATCTCGACAAGATACCCGAGGCACGGCGGCATAACCCGTTCGTCGTTGACCACAGTGAACTCCACAATTTTTCCAAGAGTCGCTTGTGTGCCAAAGATCGCATCCGCGAGCGTCTTTCCGGCGGTCTCTATTCCACCCGGTCGCGCCACAACACTATCAGAATGTATCGTTTGAAATGTGTGCAGGTTGAGAGAGCAGAGACGACCTGCTTACTTTCGACGTTCTACATATTTCAGGATTGGGGTGCCGTCACTTGGGTCAAAGCCTGCGACCTCGATGATATCATCCAGGCGGTAACGCCACAAGCCATCGCGGGTGGTCAGTACGATTTCATACCTGTGTCCTAATTGGAGCTCCCACTGCATGAAATCAGCATTGTGCGAAAGGTAAGTGCCAGGTTTCCTACCGCGGGGACCAGGCTAGCAGCAGTTTCATCCAATGAAACATCTAGATACTCGACCACGTCGTCGGAGACGGCTTTGAACAGGTTAAGCTCCGACGGGTTGTACACTAGGCCGACGTAACCTTCGCTCGCAATTAACCCTAGACTACGTATGAGTACGGTCGGCCCCAGGTAATGGCGCATCTATCATGAATATGGCACGAGTGAGGCCATCATTAAGTGAAAAAAGGGATCGGAAATTGAACTGTCTCGTACCTTGGGTAACGCTGAAGCAAACAAGCCGCTTGCGACAGCTACAACCGTCTTGAATCCCGGCCATACTTTGACCAGCCTTCCAGGTGTGTCTGTGGCTACTCCGATGGCACGTAGTTCCGCAGCCCGAGCAGGATTGGGAGGAAGCTTGGGCTAGATGCATGGCTTGTGAGAGTTTATCGGCGTATGGAGCACTGAAGAGCCTGCCTCCAGGTATTGTCGGATCTCGTCGACCCCTTCGTAGTCGGGTAACTCTCCCGTTTCAACACACGTCACGAGTGTGACCCATTCCTCCTCCATGTACCTGACCAAGTCGACGAAGATGGTGCTGAGTGTCATGAACATGATCTCCAGCTTCGCGTCCGCTAATGCGAACAAGGCGTGCATGAGGAGGAACGAACGGTAGTTGCGGAGGAAGCTGACGGCAAGAGGAGAAGTGTTGGCCGGCACTGGGTGAACTCAAAGTTAGTTTCTGGACCTGAGTTTGTAAGAAGGGCGTTGACCGACTTGTCAGCTTCATTAATAAAGGATCCTTGTCGACGCCGAGGTCATGTCGCATTCGAATGCCGCCTGACGATACAAGAGTGATGGGGATTGTCGTTTCTTTGTCGGCGTCGCCCCGAATCTCGAGAAGCCGATGAGAAACCAAGGAGAACAGGGCGCATGTTTTGCCGCCATCTTTTGAGATGGGAATATCGACCCTGTCAACACCAGGCGGGTGCCGATACCTGGCGAAGAACTTGGGTGCTTTTCCGGACGTCGCACTCGATGGTGCGATGAAGTTCGGGAGGCCAGGTGCAAATAGGTTCTTGACATCGTCTTCCATGCAAGGCTGCTCCAAAAACTTGGAAATGAAAGGCTCGTGTGAGGCGTAGGTGGTTAACGGAACAACTGTGCGAAAGGATTCTAGGAGTACTTTGTCCCTAGCCTCGAGATCATTGCTTAAGCACTCGATCGAGTCACGGAAGTCGGCAAAGACCGGTGACTCTTGTACATAGCGCGTGTGCAGATTTGCGTTGATGATGCGAGTCAGCACCTTCTCGATGCGGTCCTGGAGTGTGCTTTGCAGCTCGGAGGTAAGAACGGGGACGGGGTCTGGAACTGACATTGTATAGGGAATGGGGGAACACTAGCAGATCGGGAATGATCCATTGGGTCCTTATAGACGAAATGCCGGGTCATTACAGGGGTATCGCCGTCACGCCTTGTCAGCTTTTGTCAGCTGTACTGTTAGCGCCATGGGCGCTGACATAGCCCATAGCTCCCGGAGCACAATTGGGTTGGCGTCGGTTCTTGAGGGGCAATCGGGGAGGGACAAGGTTCTTGGGCATCCGTTCTTACCCGACAAGCGCATCATCTTCCTCGGACAGTATAGGAGCTTGAACGCGCTATATAAGTCAGCATCGAGCACGACACTGAGGACATCGACAAACTTGAGGCGTCACGACTTGCGATGGGGTTTAAGAAACTAGTGGAACAAACACTGGTCGTCGGAAACGTCAGAGATGGTTGGACAAAGAAGGGCCTTACGCTTACTGTTTACGCTGTTTGTCTAAGTCCCGATCAGCGAGGGCATCCTGTATCAGATAAAACTTGACTCGGAGATAGAGTGCGATAACGGGAATGGTCATCACGTACCTATCACGCACGCGTGCTATGTGCTCCTTTTTGGAATCGAGCTGCAACCGCAAATCAGTTCTGTATTGTGTGCAACTTACCTGATCCTTACCACCTGCACCTGTCGCCAAGCGGATGCCACGGGGGCCGGACAGATTCCGTCGCTGTACCGAGGGACGTGAGGGGTGGCACGGGCGCAGCTGCGACCGCGAATCCGAACCATTCTATCCACTCGCAGAAGTAGTTTGGGAGTGAAATGTGGGTGTACAGATACCCGTGCGGGATCAAATTTCAAGTAGTGTCCGAATGCAAAATGCGAAGTGCCTGATGAAGTTTTACAGCGCCTTAAATGCTAAAGAAAATATGATATTTTTCTGGAATGGGGGACAGGTAACTCGTAGTTGAGTGGTAGAAGGATATTTTTCAACCTCGTCCAGGTTTTGTCGTCGCCATATGGGTTAATGTGTGATTTATCCACAGGTAAAGGGAGACTGACCCACCCATATGCATGATCGGCATGCCTGTGGCAGGTGACGATGGAGTGAACCTCCCTGTCCCGATAAATCGACACCCTCACCCTCTCCAGCCTCGGGAGGCTCGTCTTAGACGTGACGGGCGCGAAATGACGGTCGTTAGCGCGCAAGATGAGGAGAGTACACATAGGGTCGATGGCGTACACCGCTACGTAGCCGAAGCCGAAGGCGTACAAGAGGCCGTGGAAGCCGATGTGTGCGATATATGTAGGGGGCGACTGACGAGGGCCGTGTATCGGTGTCATAAGCTATAACCAGCCCGCCTTCAATAGGAGCTTAATGCCCAGCACCGGTGCGAGTGTCCTAAATGTCTTTCCGTGCTTCGCGACCTCCCAATACAGCTCCTCTGCGAACATTTGACAATTCGTCTCGACGACGTCGTACGCCGAATATCGTTCGCTGAATATCCTCTGAGCTGTAGTGACAAACCGTTATGTATATCATGGTTCCGCACGAACAAAAACGACATCCACCTTCTTCATAGACCTCGTCATCCGTCAACACTGTCTCTCCCACTGTGACACAAACTTGCCTGTCCTGGTTAACCTCCCTCTCGTCAGCTTCTCTTCTTTCGAGTTCTGGTTTCCTCCCAAATCGACTTTTCCCTAGGTACTCGTCCTAGGTAGACGAAATATGCATGCCGTATGTGACCATCTCGATGTATTTGTCGTGTGCGGAGGAGCCTGATGGTCTGTGTCGGTTAAGGGATGCACTAGAAGGGATCTTGAGCTCGTATATGTATGTTCCAACCTGTGAGCGATGGATGATATAAGCAAATACATAAATGAGGAGGAGATACAGACCAAAAGACGCCAATGGGCAGTATATATATTCGACTTTGGAGGTTGATCATCAGTGCGTCCGTCTCTCTGCCGCGGTTGCTGGCTACCCTCGCCAAACTCGGCGCCATCGACGCCATCTGGTAGTGCATGAACTGGGCGCCGATGAGGCGCAGCACTAATACCGCTACTTGGGATAGGACGGTATAATAGATAGATTGGCCTGGTTTGAGTACGAGCTTTGATGTGAGGTCTGTCGAGAATTGGAGTTGTAAAACGGACGACGAGAGGCGGCATACTACTTTATGCAGAGCTTCGAAGGATAAAGAAGTGTTCTGATCCTGAACTTCGGCCATTGAAGACTGCAGGGCGCTTGAGCTGTAGGCGCTTGTAAGTCTTTTGGCACCAGTACCGTAATCGGGTGTCTAGAGCAAGCGCCAGACACAGCCTCGGCGAATCAGTGCCCTTTATCGTCTTTACGGACGCCCCGCAGACATCCCCACCCATCCCATGATCATCGATCACCCCTCGGGCCTCAACATCAATTAATCCCACAGAACACGCTTCACGCGCCTGCCAACCCCGCCCGCCCGCTCTCACACACTCCACACCATCCCCAGCCTCCCACTGCCTTTGCTGGCACCTCCAAACGCACCTTCACCTTCACCTTCACCCACACCCTCACCTCCGCCTTGACCCGCACCTTGACCCGCACCTGTATCTTCACCTTAGTCGTGTAGCAATGAGGGGCTATGACCAACCCGAGAGGGCATGAGCGGAATACTGCGTAGTCGCAAGTACTGGCACTTGAACACGACGGTGACTTAAACAGGTCTCTCTGTACATATTATAACTCCGCTTTGATGCATCTGACACCTCATCGCATCAGCTTCAACGTATCCGGGCCTGTTCAGTATGTTCAGATTGTCGGATCACAGCAGCCCGAGACAGCAATAGTACAACAATTCGGCCGCCGTGCATCAGTTAGGTAGGACCCAGCTATGGTAGTCGTGGAGTGATGTCGAGCTGTTACGCCCACGCTTCGTGCCAATATTAGCGAAGGCAGTGGTAGGGATATCAAGTTCGCCACTAGAAAAGGTGCAGCCCCACTTGTTCTGATCAATCGTTCTCCCTCATGGACAACTCTGTATGCTACCCGTAAGCTTTGTCGACGCATTCATTTGTTTGGTACTCACTTCTATGGTTGTAGCTCTGACCAGCTCATGGTGTTGCTGAGTCCAAACACTCTCGGGACTTCTCAAATAACGTTAACATCGTGAGTCGCGATTTAAAATTACCACAGAACCTCGCTTGCATGGCTCAACCGACGCTGGCACATAATGCAATGAAGCGATGCACCGATTGTGTGTATACTTCTTTCCTCCTTTCCTGGTAATCAAGCCACGAGACGCGCTCGTATAGGCATTTGGTTATGTCATCAGCCTTGGTTTTTTCGGCATATTTCTTGCCCAGACGTGTGAGCCCAAGTTCAATCGTTGCACGGATAGCAACTTGTTGATGCCCCGAAGTCATTTATTATACAAGGTTTCCAGGAGATTCGTCCCGGATGAAAGTCTATGGTAAGCCCGAAGATCACGTTATGAGGTTTTCTGAAACATGTAGCCCCCGGGCAGTTTGGTTTGTTGTCCTTTTGGAATGTTCGAGCTGTGCCTTGGGGTTGTGTGCAATATGGATCGGTTCTGAGATACACTGTCTCTCGTGCATGGTGTCCTCCACGTATGTCCCTGGTGATTATGCCCCTGGTAATGTTATGGCCCGGCTTTTGTCGCCATGGTCATACACGTGGATGGGTTTGTCTGTACTAACGGGTCTCAGTATGTAAATCCCTGTATTGTCATTACAATGGCTCTGCTAACAGCCACCAATCCTCAGTAGCGTCCCTTGTACATGGTTTTTTTTCCTGGAGGATCTGGGTAATTGGGAAGTCCCTATACGTACCAATCTTGGTTATGGCGGTACGTTTGTATTTTAACTGTCACATCACCCCATTGATCACCTCAGGCAGGTATCTGTTGCACAATGTGCGCTTGTAATCATGGGTATGGTCAGTGATATCGTTTTCCCTGTAAGTCAATAGCTGAATATTGGTCTGCCAATTTTCAGGGCATAATCGAAGGGATCTTTTTGACATATGTGCGCCATCTTCGTATTTAATTTCTTGGCCCTTTGATTCATATTCAGCCTGCAGCTTTGGTTAGGTGGGAGCTTTATCTGCGATGTGATAATAACTTTTGAGACCACGCGATGGGTGAGTGGAGGACAGTGGTGCCGGCTCTATCCAGATCTAATGCAGATACATAGCTTCTGAAGAACTCGCACACCGGCTTTCGGGAGACTCACTCGCTGGTCATGAAGCTTGTGAAGTTGACTATCGAGACAGGGATGGTGACCACGGTCGCCATCTTGTTAGAGTTACTTCTCTATCGATTTCTAGGCCCCACTGCTTATCTCTCTGTGTAAGTGTTGTTATAAATGGACATTCGCCAGTGCTTAACCTTTCCTATTGTTCCAGGTACTTTTCGATATCGAGATTGTATGAGATGTTATTCCTATGATTTTCTCCCACACTCATATTTATAACAGGTACGCTAACTGTCTGCTGGCAACGTTGAACGCTCGGCTTGTGATCTCCAGGGATTTGACTCACGTCCAGCAAGTTTCGACGGTGCTGTTTGTGGTTCCTAATGCCAACAGCGCTTCTGAGTCCCACGGGATACCTGTCCGAAGGCGCAATACAGGCAGGCTATCACCATCGCTAGACCCAGACACATGGACGCCATCCCCTCAAGTGAGCAACAATAGTTGTTGCTTTACTAATCTTCCGCGCATCTCACCCTTTTGTGATAGTCCTCTGGAGATGTCCTAAACGTCAGCGCTGCAGTCCGCGGAGAAGATTTGTCTTCTAGAGACACTCTTTCCACTCCTTTCCCTCCGGCGAGTTGACTAGGAGCCACAGGAAGATTCTATCACTATACTAAGGGACGTGAGGGGTGGCACGCGCAGCTGCGAGTCATGCTATCCACTCGCAGAAGTAGTTTGGTATGAAATGTAGGTGTATAAATGCCCATGCGGGATCGCTTTTTGGCTTTTGATTTTGCATCGAGGTAGACGTTCAACATTAGAAATTCTTGTGAAGGCGTTCCAACCTACGGATGTGGAACGAAACCACCATACTAGGTATACTCCGTGAAAAAACGAAAACAAGAATATATCATAGCACAGAGGTTCTCGGGCTTGTGTGCCGCGTCAATGTCACTGCGGCCCTTCTGGCACTATAGTTGGTGTCTAAGCAAGCGGCAGACACAGTACCTTTATCGTTTTCACAGACACCCCACAGACACCCCCACCCACCCCATGATCATCGATCACCCCTCAAGATCAAGCACACGCATCACGCGCCTGCCAACCCCGCCAGTTCGCTCCCATACACTGTGCACCGTCCCCAGCCTCCCACTGCGTTCAAACGCACCCGCGCCCACACCTTCACCTTCACCCGCACTTCACCCACACTTCACCCACACCTTCATCTGTCCCCAGCCTCCCCTCACCTTTACCTCTACCTTCAGCCCGACCCGCACCCCCGCGCCTCTCCTCCACACACCTCACAAACTCCGCAACCCCACCCCCGACGCCAAAGTACACCACCTTCGTCGTGACAAGGCACAGATACGGCGGCGGATCTTCTCCGTCTCCTGCCCCACTGCTGGATGCCTCATCCTCGCCGCAGGATGCCTCGCCTTGGCTACTAGATGCCCCACCAGCACGACTCACCCCGCCACAACACGCCCTACGCATCAGACGCACCAGCCCCGGGAGACACCCCACGCGATAGACCGTCTCTGACGTGAGCACGAGGTCGTACAGTAGCCCCAGACCCCGAGCTCCGTCCGATGGCCCCAGCTCACACGCATCCCCCGCGCCACGCCGCCCTCGACCGCACGCGTTGGATAGCCTCGGCGCACGCCCGAACGCGTCCTACGAGCCGGCGAAGAAGCGAGGGGAGGCCTGGAAGGCAGCCAGAAGGGAGGGGGTGATTGCCAATTAATTCTGAATTTGCGGTGGGCGCAGGGTGCTGGTGGCGGAAACGTGCGATATGGCTCGGAGGTTGGGGAGAGGTCTGTGGAGGGCGTCGGGCTTGGGCTGTGTGAGATGCGGGGGGGGGGGGGGGAGAAGGGGAGGAAGAGAGATGCACACCACATTAGAAGGACGTACGGACGCGTTGTAGTCCTGTAGGTGGACGTGCGTTTCTGTTTCTGTTTCGCCGGATGTGGCGTCGAAAATCTTGTGGAGGATGTGTACAGGGGGGACGGCTGTCCCGCAATCAGCACTTGGTGAGTGATATGCCGGAAGGGGGCAGGGGGACACCTCGAAAACGCGTCGTGTGTTCCTTTTCCTTTTCTTGGGGCTGGACCTGTACGACGGGATCGAGTTCGAGGGCACATTCCTAGGTCTTGGGCCCACCCTCGTGGACGAAGGGCATGAGGTCCGAGGGGGCATCAAGGAAATGCAACGCGGATGCACTGGTTCCCACCCGCGCGGGTCCCTCGCCGTCGCCAGCACCCTCGGCGTCCTCGTCACCAGTACCTTCAGAGATGAGCCGGGGGCGCGCATCGAAGAGATCGCGGCGGACGAGCGAGAGGGTCTTCCCGGAGGAGAGCGGGATGGCGAGGTGGGCGTCCTTTTCCGCGTGGACGTGCGAGAGGCGACGACGCCGGCCGGTTAGAACCAAGTGCACGCCGGGTGGTGGCTGCTGCTGCTGCTGTTTCGTCATTGGGTGTCTGTGAGCCGCCGAATAATGCCTAGATATGACCACTGTGTCAGTTGAGCTGGATGAGCGAGTGGGCTCTCTCATCATTAATGGATCCCAACGACCACAAAGTGATATGTGGCGGCTGAAAGCCTGAGCGAACGGTACTAGCACAAGAGAGAAAAGCTTGCGACACTTCGCACTTGAGAGCAAATGGCAAGGTCCTGGGGAAAGCACCATAAAATCAGGGTGTCTACAGGACCCCTGATGACTTCGACCGGAAAGTCTAGGTTCCGTCCCTTGTACTATGCGCTAATCCACAGCTGGTCCTTTGTGATCCTCACGAGCGACCCGACCATGGGTGGTTTCATTGGCCTCGGGATCCCCTCAGGTGGGTCGGATATGCTATGGAGGTCGATCGGATGAGTCAGTCACAGGGCAAATGTCCAGACAGCCAGCCCACCCTCCAGCCGACCCCCCACCGAGTTCTGGATAAAAAATCAGGCAACAATTGGGTTTTAGAGCTTTTGTCCAGAAAGAAATCCGGCCCAAGGGCCTAAAATCTCAATTTCCTGGCCGGAATGTGATCAGGCCTCCCTGCCTATATTCGACCCTGTGTCTGTGCACAGTGGCTCGGTCGTGTGATATATGAATTCCAACGGCGTGGACGCCGAAAGTCATACAGACGCGTCGAAACGGCAGTTAGTGTCCGTCACTGTGTTTAATGTCCATGTTATCTCATAGTGTACTGAAATAGATCAAAACATCAAAACTCACCTGTATAGTGTAGCAGTGCCCCAACAATCAAACTCAACCAAGCTCCTCGCGAGGGTGCTCGGCGGTGGGTCCATAGACTGGGTCCATCGATGGTATCATGCTGGAACTGTGTGCACGATTATGCGACCACCGGCAACCTAGCGTCATTTAGAAATCTCAAGGGTTGTGTAGGAATAAGGGGCTACGACCACCCCAAGAGCGCACGAGTGGAATATTGTGTAGTCGCAAGTACTAGCACTTTGACACGGTGACCGTGACTCGGACTTGAACATATCTCACCTGGGTTGCCCAATAAGTCAGCCTTATAATACTGGCCGAGCACGTGTCTCGGCCAGTATTATAAGGCTTACTTGCCGAAATACCCAACACCAGCATTAACTCTGGCCCCAAATATGCTAGATACTTGTGCGAGGTAAGTACCTTCCCTCGATATGGTAAGACCATGCCAAATACGGTAAGATGCCGCGCGCATTTTTCCGAGCGTTGTCGGGAGGCTCGAGCTCACTGTTCTCGACAGTGAGCTCGAGTATTTCACCAATTCTTCACCTTTTCCCCTAGTTTCTTTTGCACCCCACA
>MU266841.1:0-11688 GCA_021014945.1 Leucogyrophana mollusca | reverse complement strand
CGTGAGGTTGGACTGACCAGCTGTAACCTCTACGCGTAATTTTTTGGGTCGTACAAACACGTTTATTAAATATCTACCAGTGCATTTGTTATTTCTAAAAACACCGAATCTGTCAGTACTGTACCCTCTGCAATGTATTGGGTGTTCTGTGGCTCTTTGTGACTTTCTGGGGTTCTGTGTCCTGTCGCACTGTGTACGCTGTGGCTTCTGTGGCTCTTTGTGACTTTCTGGGATTCTGTGTCCTGTCGCACTGTGTACACTGTGGCTTCTGTGCCAAGCAGGGACCGGACTCTATTCCTGGAAGCGAAAAGGATGGTTTACTGATGAGAGTGGGAATAATATCGCTCTCTTCGCATTTGGGTCGAACTGTAGCAGCGAAGAAACCAGCCTAACTTTACCCTCACGTACAATGTCCTCGAACACTGTACACTTGCTGTAAGGTTCCAAAGCCAAAGAAGAGGCACCGGCTTGGAGGAGGATCCTGGCAATCTCGGAGGCGACGCTTTCGTCCACAACAAATTTGGTCATTGTGAGCGGAAGGGAGGCCCGCGGGCTCGAATCGGAGTCTCCCGAATTTATGTTCAGCCTCGGATTGGCACCAGCATCAAGTAAGACTTTGACGACAACAGGAGAGCCAGAAGTGATGGCATAGTGGAGAGGTGTGAAGGCCAAATCGCCGTCCGGGCTGTTCAGGTCGAGGACGTCTGGGGAGCTGATCTTGTTATTGAGGTCGGAGCCCAAATCGATAGCGTCTGCGAATAGCCCTGAAGTGGATTTCAAGGTGGGAGAGTCTGACGAATCGACATCGGACCACCCATCGTCATCGCTACCTGCGGAAGTAGGGTTGGGAGCGCCGGGCTTGTCCCGCTTCGCCTCCAGGTTGTAGGCACTCCGTTCGAGAAGCTTTTGCACCACGGCGGCGTCACCTGCCTGAGCCGCCAGATGTAAAGCAGTCCTACCATCTGCTAGGCGAGTAGCTATGAGAGCGCCGGCATCGATCAACGTACATGCAACGTCAAACGATTTCGCAATGATAGCGACGTGGAGGGGAGTCCGTCCTGCGTGATCCCTATCATTGACGTTTGCGCCCTCTTGCATCATCCTCGAAACGGTCTCGATATCACGGGATACGATAGCAGTGAGCAATCGCATGGATTGTGTGATATACGTCTGCTCGCTCCATTCGCCAGTATTGATTGGGTTGAAGCTTCCAGAGATACTCTGACGACCCGGGTTCTCCTGGATAAAGCTGCACGCCAGCTATTAGATTCCGGTACAGGATTAGTTCTCCGACTCACGAAATTCGTCCACGAACATGAACCTCGTCCTCTGTCGCCCGCAGGGCCTTTTCTTCGTCATTCATGGGTTCTGGGCAATACTGAAAACAGAAGCTCAGCATAAAATCCTGGACTGTGAGTAAGATGTCGCAACCTCGCAGCAATCCTCGAGACACTCTTTTCCTGTGCCAAAAAACGCTGGGTGACGATGAAGGCGTCGGTCTGCGTTATTTATATTCTTACTGGCTTTTTCCATCCATGAGAAGTCTGTTGAAAGAAGTGCGTCCTCGAATGCTCACAATTCATCTTCAAGTCCTGCGAAAACGCTTTAACGCGAGCGATTCTGAGAAATAAAAATACGTACATTATTATACACCAGCTTTTCAATCCTTTGTGCATGCCACCCCGGACCGTACGGGATATGTGACGCTCTCACTTCATAGCTACTCTGCTCCAGGCCGATTAACGATGCGTCAGCCTTCAAGTCGCCCTTGTATTGACGCCGACTTCGACGCTGACTACCAGGATATTTGCCGGACTTTGGACGACCGCGAAGCTCGCGGCGTGAATCTAGGTATCCCATGTGTTTCTCCTGGCTGTTGATTTGTTCCAAAACCAATAGACGAGCCAGGCCACTGATCTGCATTGGGAGCCGTTCAAAGATCTGTGCATCCAAAGTTCATGAGACTGGGAATGCACGCCGCAGAACATTTAAACAAACGTTTGGATCAATATCGCTTCGTCGCAACGTAGGAACGTAGACTTCAAAGTCACGAGCTGCGTATTTCGCAAGGCGGGCTTCATACGAAGGAGAACGTCGCGTCACGTCCACCGTGTTGCACTGGCGCATCATGGCTACAACCGCTCTGGGACTTGCCCACACTCGTTCCCCTGAGCTTGTCGTGAACAAGTCGACACCAGCCACCATCCACGAAAGACCACTGACCGTCGAAAGCGCAGCAAGGCGCATCTACATCGAACCCTGCAAGAACCTCCGCAGGGGAGTGGTAGAGTCGAAGTACGATTTGGATCGTACGATATGGGTACTGTGCTACATGTGACACCCTGATTGAATGAATGTTGCGTGAAGACGAAACCAGACGTACAGTGAATCGACACGGTATGCTTGGTCCTCACGCACGTCACCTCCCATGGCACTGAATCTCGAACAGCTTCGTAAATGGTTTGTATCTTCTTCTCAGCCTGAGAAAGTGCAAAAGCTAAGTGCTGAGGTCATCCCGCCATCGGCGCGCATACCTCTGCAGGGGTCATGCCATAGAGGAACAGGTCTACATCGGATGCCGCGTACGCGTCTGAAGCATGATAATACTTTCTGGTTTCTCTCTTCGACTCCTTTGCATGGTCGGGAAGCGGTGCGACGCATGCCAGCACAGATCCTCCCGCAGCTACGACGTTGCTCCAATCGGACAGCTGTGAAAGGGAGTTCTCCGAAAACACTGACCAATTCTTCTTGAACTCGTTTAGATCGGAGACGGTGGCAGGCGCGCCCTCCGCTCTCCTGTGCTCGGATGGGACTGGCATCACATACTTGGCAGAGAGGTCTTCTCCATCCTTGACCACTCTCGCTCGAGTCGTTCTAGCTTCGACGGGCGCCTCGAAGAGATCTACCAGCCCCACGCGTAGATCGCGGGTATGATCGCTTGTCCTGTCGACAGCGAAAATTTGCCTCAAGTTGGCCTCGTAAGCTAGAGCACGCTGTAAGGCGTCGTCGAGGCAGACGCCTGGTCCCTTGGGTAAGGATGCAATGTCTTGCAAAAAGGCTGCTACTCCAAGTCCAGGTTTCTGAGGCATGGTGGTTTAACCAGTCAAGGGAAATAAACGGGCCCGAGCTCTTTCGATTATCTATCAGAATCATAGAGGCGTTCAGTTGCAGCTATCTGTCATGAGGCGCTTCCGACCAACATGAGGCTGGCCCAAAATTGCACATGGGTGGTTCTTTCAACCCATCGCGGCCATGAATTCGCAATAGCCATGGCTTCTGAGCGCCTGTTGTCCGATCATGGTCGGTGGGGAACAATAAGACCAAGTTCGTGTTTGAATGTGATTTGAGCATCCACCGAAAGCCACATGTTGATGTTTGTGAAGGATGAACCTGCGATTTGGCATCATCTATATTCCGAAGACAATACCGCCCTACATGAGATCGTGTTTGGCGGCGCGTGTCGTGGTGATGTCAGCGAGCGCTGCGGTGTGGTTGAACTTCCAGTGAGTGCGAAGTACGAATCGCCCGATTCATCAGGAAAACCACAAGTTGCTTAAAATGAACTTAGAGACTCTTGAATCGAAAATTTTCCGTTAAGACGGTTTAAGCAGGAGTTTTTTTACTAAGTCATGGGTTCTTCGAGATTTGGCTTACGGCGAGCTTAAAATCAGCTTAATTTAACGTCCAAGTCAAATTTCAAGCAACAAGCCAAATTCACTAAGATGTCCATAAGACGAAATCTAAGGGTGGTGTAAAGCGTACGCAAGACACGTTTAAGAGCATTGTAAGACAGAAAAGATGTACGTCAAGATGGAATTAAGAGAGATGTAACGGGGGAGGGTGAGATGGAAAACAGAGAACAGTAATGAAAAACCAGACCCCGGCAAGACCAAGTTGACAAGTTCCGGGACCTTTGTGCGGATTGCCTCGAAATAGCAGAGCGCTGTCCATAAGACACTGCCTGATGTGCGCGGCTGGACAATGCCTCGTGGACAAGCCCTTTCATCGGCACCAGGCTGCTCTACGAGAGCGTGTTCAAGTGGCATTGCTGGTCGGTCGAACGTGAGGACTGCATCAAGAAGGGTGGTGGGGTCGGTGGGGCTGTGTCATGAGAGAAACGCGGGAAGGGAGCTGGATATTGCATGGGTGGACAGCGTGAACGGGTACCGGGACAGAAGGGAGTGTTGAGTCGATGGGAGACGGTGGATTGAACGGGAGAGTGGGACGGGACTCGCATGTCATGAACGACGGCGGGGGGAATAGGAGTGAGATCCTTGGAGCGTCGAGAAAATGTAGGCGGTCAATAATTGAATGATGCAGAAAATAGAAAGAAGCTCACAGATATTCACCGAAAAGCGTAGAGATCGGTGTAGTCATCATCATCCTCGTCACTATCGCTGCTCTCGTCGTTGTCGTTGTCTTTGTTCAATGCCTCCTTGGCGAACTTCTGTGCTCCAGCGATGATGATTTCCCAAGCATCAGCAGGGATATGCTTCGTGGCCTTCAACAGGCGTTCGGTATCGCGGGCCCAACGCTGGGCAGAGAAGGCTTCGCCGTTGCGGATGGTTGCCTTCCAGTTTGGTTTCTTGCGTGTGCTGCTTGCATTTTTCTTCTTCATCTTCTTGGGCGTGATCACTTCGAACGTGATCGCATCTTCTGTCAAAAGCGTAAAAACGCGTTCAAGCTGTTCATGTATTTAGTTTGGCCACAGTGGAATATGAATGAATGAATGAATGAATACTTACTGCAGCCGCGGACAGTGCAAGGGCAGCCCTGGGGGTGTAGTCGTGATCCTCCAGGTCAGGCACATCTACAGCGCCCTGAACATAGTTCAAGTGCGCCGCAAATACTTGCAGAATGAACGCTGACTGCCACATCCCAGTGTAGTGCTGATAATACAAACGGTCAGTGGACAACGACTCGAATTAGCTGATCACATACTGATTTATCCTTTGCTGAAATATCCTTGAATAGATAGCGCTTGTCGGTCAACCAGAACTTTCCGAGCTCGCGTAGACCCTCTGGCGCCTGGAACTTCGGATCCGAAGCAACGAGGCTAGTGACCATTGAAAGGCTCACTGATGCGAGGCCGCTGCGCCATTCAATCAATCTTTGGTTTGACTGGGATTTTTTCAGTGCCGCAAACAACCACGTAGGCGGGCAAACAGGGCACGTACCACGTAGTGAATGGGCCCATCCACCTCCACAACCGCAGGTATCCTCTCCGCATAAACAGTATCCCAGTGAAGTTGTAGAATCTTGCATTCCTCCGCAGGTTTCACGCCCCATGCATGATACATACTACCGTACCACTTCACGTAACTTGGGATGAGGACTCCACGCCATGCGCCGTTGAGCGTGGAGCCAGCTGGGAGATCGTCGTTAGTATATTTTGTTTTGCTTGATGATTCGGCATTGGACTTTGGCCTCTTCGATGTGTCGACTGGGTGATTGTCTCCAGACATCTGTGCGTCCGCCGCTACCTTTGTCTTCACGCGCTTGGAGGGAGGCGCATCATCGACTATAATCACGGACATCTGTATGATAGCTGGTCAGATTAGTTAGTAATTTTAGAGGGATTAAACAAACCATGTTTGTGGTGCGCTTTGCAGCTGGCTTTACTAGCTTGCTGGGCTCCTCGATGATGACCGGTTCGTCCGAGTCTGAGATCTCGATGTCAGTGGGAACGTCGACCGGTTCTGGCTTGATGCGAACGCTTGGAGTGGTGTCAAACGAACTAGGCTTCTGAGTGAAAGGTGGCCGGTCGTATTGAGATGGAGGGGGAGGCGTCAAAGATGGGGACTTGGCATGGACATCTGTGGTGGCCTGACATAGGTAAGTCCTGGCACAAGTTTTCAGGGCGCTATTGAAACTTACCTGTGGGGCTTTCCCCTTCGATGGCGCCTTCCTCATGTTTGCTAGCACATGGGCTGCCTGGTGTTCAGCAAAATCGTCGTCCATGAGACCGGCGTCATCATCTTCGGGGGGGTTCACAGGGGTTGATGGAGGCGGCGGAACGGAGCTGAGAGCGGTGGTCCTGGATGTAGCGGTAAGCTTCGAAAGTGCTGAGTGGCGAGTATTTGAAGAGCTGGATACGCTCCGGGGAGTCGAAGGTAACTTTTGCTTTGATTTTCCGACCGCCGAAAGCCAATTGGAGACACTACCCATGTACGCCTTCTTGGTGCTGTCTTCATCGTTGTCGGTACATTCACTGATGCGGTTCCAGAAGAATAGCGTTGGCTCAGTAAGGATAAACATGGCGGGTGAGAGAAAAAAGCCTACATGAACTTGCCTTTCCCAGCGACTCCACGTGCATCAGCCGCATGATCACTGACATGTGATTGTTGCTTAGGAGTATCGCCGCGGAGAGCAGCAACAGCGTCACGGTGAGTGGTCTTCCACGCTCTCTTCTTCTTTGCGTTCTCCCCTTCCTCGCTCTCTTCTCTGTCGCCATTGACGTCTGGATCCCCCACGACTTCGCCCTCCATGGCCATTTCAACATCACTCCCGGCTACACCATACTCCTCCTCCACCTCTGCGTCGGCACCGTTAGACTTGGCAGGCTGGGCTGTAGATGAACTACCTGGCCGGGACTTCGACGGGCTGCCTGCCTTGGCCACAGACCGTGGTCTTGGTCTCGGTGTGCGACTGGCAGCTGCCTTCACCTGTTGGATAGCCGTCTTGCCTTGGATATCGGCAATCCGCTGAAGGCCTGCCTGCTTCTCGTCCTCGGTCCTCTGGCGTTCCACTTCGGCAGCCTGCCTGTCAGCTTCCATTTCTGCCTTGGTGCGTCGTTTCCGTTTCATGGCGAGCACAGGTTCGGCAACACGCTTGCTTGCATTTCCGGGCCTCGTTGAAACCATTGAAGCAGAAAAAAGAGCGAGAAATGTAGGAGGATGCGCAAGGTAGGAAAAATCTGGGACGCGAGGCTGTGGTCTACGTTTGACTTTGTTTTTTTGTGTTTTCGAAGTACATGCCCACGACCTAGCCACGCAAACTTGGTACTCATCAACACATGACCACTGATTCAGCCCGCATTGCCCTCCTGACCCGTACGCAACATTTTCCATTATCGAAATGCCCCAGTCCCCCGCCCGCACCCAGTCCACTCGCCGTCTCTTCAATATTGCCCGGATACCTTGCGCGCACCCCGGATGTCAACGACTTTTCAAAAACAAGGGCGCCCTCACACAACACAAGCGTGCTGCTCATCAGCACTCTTTTCGCATGCCACAGGGTCGTCCGACAGCCGTAGAAGAAGTCCCAGACCGAGACGCACCACCGTCGGACGTGGGGAACAACCGCACGCAAAACCATTTCATTCGAGACTATCACATAGAACTCGACGGTAAGTATTTCTAAATAAATGTTCCCTACCTTCTACTCACTACGTATCTTCTCTAGGGCGCATCTGTGATGAAGATGGGAACTTCATCGACCCGGGGGCACCTCCACCGCCTTTTACGACCAGGCGACACGATGATTGGACCCCATACCGCAGCCGCCTCGAATTTGAAACCGCAGAGTTCTTATTTACCAAAACCCAGATGTCCGCTGGTCATATTGACGAGCTACTCCACCTTTGGGGCGTGTCCCTTGCGGTTCACGGCGATGACCCTCCCTTCGCGGATCATGTCGACCTTCACAACACAATCGACCAGACGCCGGTTGGCGATGTCCCATGGAACAGGTTTACCATCAATTACACAGGCGACAGAGATGGAACTGATGCCCCCTGGATGGATGGAGACTACGAGATATTCTACCGCGACCCACACAACGTTGTACGGAATATGATTTCAACGCCTGATTTTAAGGACACGATTGACTACGCCCCATATCGTGAGTGGGAAAAGCGGCCTGATGGAACGCATAAACGTCGGTGGCGAGACTTCATGTCAGGCGATTGGGCATGGGATCAAGCGGTAGGCGTTCATTTAAGTTGATTGCTCTACGAATTATGACCCACTTTGCATCAGGATCAAATTGCAGAAGACCCGCTTACTCATGGTGCAGCTTTCGTACCAGTGATACTCGGCAGCGACAAAACTACAGTCTCCGTAGCAACAGGGCAGAACGACTATCACCCTCTATACTTATCAATCGGCAATGTTCACAACAGCACTCGCCGCGCCCATCGGAACGCAGTAGCGGTTGTTGGTTTCCTTGCTATTCCCAAAAGTAAATTTCAAATTTTTCCTTTTTTTTCGTTGCTCAAACTGGCATTCAGCGGCAAAGGAATACTCATCCGACTCACGCTATCGAAAATTCAAGAAACAACTCCTGCATACATCCCTTTCCAGAATCCTCAACACATTGAAGCCGGCAATGACAACGCCCGAAGTCACACGATGTGCAGACGGCCATTATCGGCGCGTTATCTATGGCCTGGGTCCTTATATCGCCGATTACGAGGAACAAGTAGTTCTCGCTGGCATTGTTCGCGAGTGGTGTGCAAAGTATGTATTCTATTACTACTTTGTTTACTTGTTTCCTGGCTAATATCACAGGTGTATCGCTCACCCGTCGGATCTCGAACACGGAGGAGAATTACGGACACGTGAATTGGTTGACGCCCTTGTAGAGGAAGTTGATTTTGGGACGTTATGGGATGAATGGGGTATTATTGGCGAGATTGTTGTAAGTCCCCAAGCTACATAATGTGTCGTGCTACTCATAAGACGTCTTTAGCCCTTCACCAATGACTTCCCCCGCGCCGACATCCACGAATTGCTGGCGCCCGATTTACTCCATCAAGTCATTAAAGGAACGTTCAAGGATCACTTGGTTAGCTGGGTGGAACAATATCTCGAACAAACACACGGCGGCAGGTTAGCGAAACGAATTTTGGATGACATTGACAGAAGGTTTGCCTTTCAATTATACCATATCGGTGCACCGAAACTTACGTCTTGCAGGATTGCTGCTGCGCCATACTTTACGGGTCTTCGGCGTTTTTATCAAGGTCGTGGTTTTTTGCAGTGGACAGGCGACGATTCCAAGGCATTAATGAAGGTAAACACATTCCCGGAGCTTCGTCAAATTACTGACAGTTTTCTTAGGTATATCTGCCAGCAATTGAGGGTTACGTGCCTCCGGATATGGTCCGCGCTCTTCGTGCTTTCCTCGAATTCTGTTACATCGCACGCCACGACATAATAACGGACGACACACTCAAAGACCTCGAAAATGCGCTGCAGCGCTTCCATAAGTACCGCGAAATCTTCATTACCTCTGGTGTTCGTTCCGACTTCTCACTACCCCGCCAACACGCCCTTCACCACTACTGCATGCTCATTCGTATGTTCGGCGCCCCCAATGGACTTTGTTCTTCGATCACTGAATCAAAGCACATCAAGGCGGTGAAAGAACCTTGGAGGCGCTCAAACAGATATAACGCTCTCGGGCAAATGCTGCTCACAAACCAGAGGTTGGACAAGATAGCAGCGTCGAGGGCGGACTTTACTGCTCGCGGCATGTTGGATGGACCTTGTGCTATTAGTTATGCAAAGTATTTTGGTGCGTATATTGTGTTCTATCAACTAAGGGACCTCAGTCGAGCTAAAATCACAGCCGCACAAACGGAGGACGGTCCTCATGACCCAGATGCCATGGATATTGATGCGCAATCCGAGGACGATACAAACGACGCCGAGGGGCAAGCCAGCCACGACCGGAACGACGTCGATGACGATGGTACCGACGGGGACGGTGCTGACAGGGACGATGCCGATGGGGACAGTGCTGATGGGGACATTGCTGGCGGGGACGGTGAGGGTCGTGGTACCGGTGCTGTTGTGCGCTCCATAGAGCCATCCCAGGACAATGCTGATGATGATGGTGCGGTGGACAGTACAGAGGCGCTTTGCGACGTAAAGCTAGCTCAAACAGTCCGTAAGTAAGGCCTTCTATCTATGATCACTGCCTTTTAACACTCCTATAGAGCGCAAACGCGCTCGAACGGTATCCGCCCTCGCTACGGAACTCAATGTACCCAATTTTCCACTACTCCTTCGACTCTTTCTCTATGACCAATTATATGCGGATGACACTCATTCGGCGGCCGACGTTCCTCTCCGCAATTGTCCCAGCTACACCGGTCGTATTGACGTGTTCAATTCTGCAGTATCGACGTTCTTTGCACCCAGTGACGCAAGCGGTATCAGTGGAATGCGGCGCGAACATATCCGTGCTGCACCCAGGTGGCGACAAGATTCCGGTCGCTACGACTGCGTATTTGTCAACACCGACAACACTACTGATGGCATCAACGAGATGGACATTGCACGTGTCCTTTGTTTCTTTTCGTTCCCTTACAAGAAAACCACATACCCCTGCGCTCTCGTACATTGGTTCAAGGTGATCGGCACCCGACCTGACCAAGACACAGGCATGTGGATGGTGCGCCCGTCATTTGACGAAGAAGGGGCTCGGGAAATCTCAATCATTCACATTGATTCGATTTTTCGAGCCGCCCATCTATTGCCTATCTTTGGTGACCAAAGTGTGCCCAAGGACATCACATATCACAATTCACTGGACGCTTATCGAGGCTTCTATGTCAACAAGTTTGCAGATCACCATGCCTTCGAAATAGCGTCTTAGCTACTCGACCTCATTCTCTCCACCATCCTTAGTGTTACTTACCAGTTTTATGACATGGCTTAGATTCGTCTTAATACGTGTCTTATCATAGCGCTATTTGGTGCAATTTCATTAAAGTGATTAAGGAACATCTTAAGTATGATTCCAAACTTAGACGGCAGCTTAATGAACTTGACGATCTTGATGCGGTCAGTGCGCTTTAAGTTCATCTAAGTCCATTTTAAGAAACTTGTGGTTTTCCTGATGTTAGGCCGACAGAGCCATCCAAATTGGCCATTTCATGATGCTGCATAGCCCCAACACAGTGACATGGCCGAGGATTTGACAACTGATGACCGGACTTGTATCTGCCAGGATTGGCTCTCTATTCTAGGTTTATCTACGGTGATAGCTCAGCCGTCTCGAGCACCGACTCAATCATAACCGACAAATCCACCAATCGGAAAGCTCCATAACTTCCCTGATCTTAGCCGGGGTTGGGCGTTTTGCACGGATGTGCCCCATGCCGCCCCGATGGGCGATGTCGAAAATTGGGTCTCCGAGACGGCCTTCCCAGCTGCAGGATGGCAACGCCGGGACGATCCAGTCACCGTACACCGTATCCATTTGATGTCAACATAACCAACCAGCGCAGATTCAATGCTATAACTATTCCTGCAATGTGCACCACTCCTCGCTGTCAACGCTAAACCGCACGGGGAATCTAATAACAGAAGCCCAGAAAGCCCTAACCGGTGCATGTCCCCATATACCGTTGTCACGCACCAAAAGTGTTTGGTAGCGAGAACATTGAATATTGACGAATATACGATGCCAAATGCAGCACAGGACGATCCTTCACTCAATAATTCCCAATTCGGATGATCTCCACTCGCTCAATTCGTCTTATCGCACCACACCGGCATTCATCACGGCAATCACGTAACACAAACGATTATTTGCAGACGCGCGTCTTTTTCATTTTCCCCACCACCTATCACATTCAGACGCCCGCTATCACACTCGTTACAATCACGTTTACCACATCCCGACATCACTTGACGCCCACCGCATATCCGCTATGTCTGCCATCATCCCGCTCCA